>JASDQU010683790.1:78791-90057 GCA_032191745.1 Picea mariana | reverse complement strand
CCACTTGATCTCATCATTTGCTAATAGAGAGCGACGATAGACTGGCCCATTGGGCAGCGGTGCGTCGAGGGTCAGATCAATGGGGTGCTTGACCTGACAGTGTAGAGGTACCCTGGTAGGTGAGGAGAAGATATCCATGTATGCTTCCACGACCTTATCCACTTGCTTCTATTGTGTGGAGAGGTCAGTTACGGAGACCCTGGATGTGGCTGCAATCTTTCTCTCATTCTGAGAGAGAATCATGAAGAATAAAAACCTCCCTATTTGAGAGATGACCTTCCTTCATTTCTTGGAAGAGATCAAGGAAATAGCACTATGTGGGACTGCCTCTGGTATCTTGTACAATTTCTTGCTCAAAATAATAATAAAACTGTGAGGCCTAGACTCATATACAGCATGGTGTTTCCATAAATATGGTTGGACCAAAATAAAATTACAAACTTCAAGAGGGGAAACATCACACAATACCTCATCTTTTAAGGGATTGATGTCATATGACAGGCGACATTGTTGGTTGAAGCGGATGTCGCTTCCTTAGCAGAGCCATCCGATGGTGTAGGGTTGTAGGTGAAGTGTTGTCAGTAGGGAGAGTTGCTTGACAACCTTTGTTGTGATGAGTTTCTTCTGGCTACCGCTATCAACGATGAAGTGCAGCGGGGTACCCTTCACCCACATCTGTGAATAAAAAAGGCGCTCTCCTTCCTCTATCTCGTCTAGTTCATCGGGATGGAGCTTGGTGGTATCAACTATAGCATTGGGTTTTGCATCAATGATCCATCTCCCCATTTTTGGTTTTGACTCAGAGTTGGAACCCGCATATGATTCAGAGGCTTTCACCTCAGCCACCAGCGACTTCTTTGAGTGGAATTCAGCAGTTTTATTCCAAGGGATCTTATGGAAGTCGCACAACTTCTTGGTATCTTTCTTTGTCTTTCCAGTGTCCTTCTTTTCTTGCGGCATGAACTATTTTTCCTGAGGCGGTTCGTCTTTGCTCTGTCCTTTTTTCTGCATGTTGGGGCTTCCCTTTCCTAGATTTTGTTGTGCGGGGTTCACGGGCCCAAATTTTCGTTCCTTTTATTTGAGCTTCTACTCTATTTTGACGGCATATCGGTAGGCCGCACCCAAGGATGATATGTCCAGAAACTCCATTTCAGCATGGATGTATCTATGTAGACCACTGCGATACTTGAGCACCAGATTTTGCTCAAAATATTTGATACCCAGCTTGGTGCACAAGGTATGGAATATATTTGTGAACTCAGGCACTGCTTGGTCTCTTTCCTGCTGCAGTATGGTCCATTTTGTATACAGTTCGTCATAACTTCCAACAGGGTATTATTGTTCCTTAATAGAATCCCTGAAGAACTCCCAAGTGACCACAGCTGTAAATAATGAGGGTTCCTTTGTTTCCTTCTACTCACAGAAATTTTCCCACCAATCTTTGACATGGGGAAGGGCTTTGAGGAGCGCAAAAGTAATATTTTCTCTATTCGAGAAGTTATGGACAGAGAAATACCCTTCTAGCAGATTTAACCATTTTTCTACAGCATCTGCATCTATCTAACCTTCAAATATAGGAATATTGAAGTTGATGTGTACCTTGAAGGGGACGGCACCTTCATTTGAAGAAGATGCATTTCATGTTGGTAGTTTCCAAAGGATTTGCACAAAACTATCCATCATCTCGTTCCTCTGTTGTGTGAGGGATTCCTCAAGCAAAATTTTGAAAGGATCTCTTGTCCCGTCTTCTTTCTTTTCTCCCACCATGAGAGGTCACTTGGGCATGCGAGAGATTTTTTCCTTGAGAGAAACAAGCTCGAGACCCAATTCTTTTTACCCTAACCTCGTTGGGGACATGCATTAAGAACAAAAAGGAGTAGACCGCTCCAATACCACTGATCCAGATTTTATGAGCAGAACGAAATGAATACATATTATTATCTAAATATGCTTAACACAAAATAACAAATATACAGTAAAATTGGTTTCTATTCAATAAGGAAATAAGCTGAAACTGTAAAATGCAGCGGAATCAAGCTTGCTAGGATGGTGGCGGTTTATCTCTGAGAAGAGATGTGATGGTTGCACTCATTCTGCAAAAGATGATTACAATGAGTCTCTCAAGGCCTTTTTACAATAAACGAGAATGTCAAAAACCCTAGACATACAAAAAACTAACCCTAAGAGATGAAGCGCCAAAAGTCATGTGGGCCTCGTTTAGGTAAGTTAGTACATCAACTTCTTGGGGTTGTAACTTTTACATACGATCTTTGCTTTAGGCGCACGATAGCCTTTGGAAAGTTCTATACGAGGAATACACATGTTTCCTATGGCAATCCCTATACATGTTGCATGTGTCGAGCGAGCCCTAAAAACATTTTTTAGGGCCTCAAAATGTCCCCAGAAGTCAGGGACCCGAAAACTTGGAAAAAACTATCGACCTGGAAAACTGCCAAATGAGCTAGTTGGAATAGGTGGGAGGCCACCGACATCCATATGGATCATAGACTCTAGGGTAGAGTTGGTGAGCATAGCTATCGAAGTAGAAATTAATGTACCTGCCTTAGGGAGATGAATTAGATTTATCAATTCTGCAAGGGTGGAAAATAAACTAGTGGGGTGACCTGGTGCCTCATAGAGTGCACATGGGGGTTTAACTCTAGGAGTTGTTTGAGGGGTGATCCCAACTTTCTTATTTTTTCCCCAGTGTTGGTATCCCTTCCCCTAATTGTGTGACCGGGTTAAGGTCTTGGAGGTTGAACCAGATTCTTCCTGGGTAATGCAGTTGTTTGGGGGGGGGAGTGATGGTACCAGTACCATAGACAATGGGTCAAGCTACCAAATAGATATGGCTAGTACCATGTTTGAAAGGGTAAGGGTAGATACAACTTGATAAGCCATTGTTTTTGGTGGTTGTTAGAAAAATAGGATGTGATGTTGGGTATGTGTTATATTCTTTACATTTGTATGGGGGAGTGTTTCAAATTTGACAACAGTGTCTCATGATCCCACCACATGTTTTTTGGTTTTTACTATTTTAGCATTTTTCCCTATTTTTAGAGGTTTTCTAAATTAATATCGGATTAAGGGATTAGGGTTTTGGTAACTACGACATACCTAAAATATTGTATATATTGTATTGTGAATGGTGAAATTAATACATTGAAGAGTTGAGAGGTGTGGCACTAAGGAAGGTTGGTTTTCTCCTGGTTAAGGGTTTCGAGTTTAAATCTCTATGTATTATGTGTATGAGCCATTGATTAATTTATGTTTTTCTTAAGAATATGTATGCATTGCTTTACTTCACAATTTTAAAATTTACATGTGGTATCAGAGCGCATTTTTAGCTTCAAGTGGATGCCTTTGTTGTTGATGGTTTGGATCAGTCTTGATAGATCAAGTTTATCTTGGGTCTGTGATAAACCTAGGTTCAATGGGAGATTTGTAGTGGTGATTTATGTGTTGAAAGAGTATGGAAAATAGTTCTAGAATCAAGATTGAAAAGTTCAACAGTCAAAAATTTGATCTATGGAAGCTCAATATGGAGTATCTTCTTGTAGAAAAAGAACAATGGATCATTGTGGATGTTGGTACACAACCTACTGGTACACAAACTACTAGTACTCAATCTACTAGTATGTTGAAAGAAGAGTGAGAGAAGTTGGATATAAGAGCAAGGAGTATGATTCAACTCTACGTGGAAGAATCGATGTTACTGAATGTGTCAGAAGAATATACAACCAAGGAACTATGGGAAAAGTTGGGGAATTTGTATTAGTCAAAGTCCTTGGTAAACAAGTTGTTTCTTCGAAAAAATTTGTATCATCTTAGGATGGAATTGCAAAAGAAGACAAGTGTATTAATTTGTTATGTTGTTTTCTACAATCCTAGGACAATCTGGTTGTAAACTCAATCTACATTGAAGTATGAATATGTAGTTGCATCCTTGTTATTAGATGATATTCTTGATTTGTAGTAGGTCATCCCCGACATAGGAATAAAAATAAGTCTTCGGGGGGGATCTAAATCTAAAGGTAGATCTAAATCCCTAGGAAAATATTTGAGGAAATGTTGGAATTGTGGTAAAGTTGGGCATTATAAGAAAGATTGTAGGTCTAATAATGTCGATAAAGCAAATGGATTTGATGATGCCTCTTCCATAGAGGAGAAAACCTCCACATAAGAAGGAGGTGATTTTTACCTGCAATATACATGTACACATGCATATCGTGATGTATGGTTGATGGACTCAAATGCATCATTTCATATGACAGCTCATAGGGAGTGGTTCTGTGAATATGAAAAGTAATATGGTGGTGATGCCTTTCTACGAGATGACTCAACAACCAAAATCATAGGACGTGGAAGGGTTAAGTTGTTGTTGAAAGATGCAAGGATTAGAACTCTCCCTAGAGTTATATACATTCCAAATCTAGCTAGGAGCCTAATATCTATAAGTAAGTTGGATGATGCAGGTGTGGATAATTTATTGGGAAAGGGAACTTGCAAGATGGTACAAGGATAAATGGTATTAATGAGGGGAGTTCGGTGTGGAACGTTGTATAAGTTATTGGGAAGCACTTATACTAATGGGTGTAATAGTTATATGTCCTTGAGCATAGAAACAAAGAAGATAGAATCCATACTATCCGTGGAAAGAAGACCATGATGTGGCATCAAACACTACGACATATTGGGGAAAAGGGCCTTAGAACACTACATGATAAAGGTATGGTTGAAGGTATGTCTAATTTCACACTAGATTTTGATTTCTGTGAACATTGCATATATGGTAAACATAATCAAGTAAGATACCCATTTGGTGCTACAAGAGCAAGGGGGATCTTACACCTAATACACAATGATGTATTCAGACCTGTGTGTGTTCCATCACTAGGTAAATATGTGTATTATGTTTCATCCATAGATGATTTCTCAAGGAACACATGGATTTATTTTCTTAGGAAGAAATATGAGGTATTTGATAAATTTAAATAGCTTAGGACTCTGGTAGAAAATCAAATAGAGAAGAAAATAAAGGTGTTGAGGATAGATAATGGTGGAGAATTATGTGGGAAATAATTCTAAGAGTTTTTTAAGAAGTGTGGTATAGCAAGGTAGAATACTACTACATAAAAACCTCAACATAATGGGGTTGCAGAAAGGATGAGTGGGACATTGATGGGAAAATAAAGGAGCATGCTCAGTGGTGTCGGATTAGGATAGGAATTTTGGGCAGAGGTAGTGGGTATTTCATGTTACATGGTAAATAGCTCACCCTCATCAGCGTTGGTGGAAAAAACTCCATGAGGTATGGAATAGTAACAAACCCTCTCTTGAACATCTCAGAGTGTTTGGTTGTGATACTTATGTACATGTTCCAAAGGAAAATAGGAGTAAGTTGGATAACAAAGTTGAAAAGTGTATCTTTATTGGTTATAAATATGGTATACAAGGTTATAAGCTTTGGAACCCATAAACTAAGAAGAAGTTTTACAATCAGGATGTTATTTTTAGAGAGATTAAATATGTTACCAAACAGGAATTCCTACCAAGGGAATAAGAATTTTAGAAAATAGATTTTGAGTTGGATGATCCAAAATCTAACTCAACAGAAGAAAATGAAGCAAAATAAGAAGAAGCTCATACCCCGGTATTGAGGAAATCATTGAGGGAAAGAAGGAAACCAAAGAGGTATATTCCACCTGATTTTCATGCTAATTTTTCTTTATCTATTACTGATGATGATCCCAAAATTGTCAGGGAAGCAGTGAATTCAGAGGATAGTAAACTATGGAAGAAGGCCATGGTTGAAGAGATGGATTCATTGGATAAGAATGAGGCTTGGGATCTAGTTGAGTTCCCACTGGAAGAAAGGCCATTGGCAGCAAATGGGTGTTTAAGAAAAAGTTGAATGTAGAAGGAAAAGTGTAGAAATACAAAGCTCAGTTAGTAGCAAAAGGTTATTTCCACGTAGAGGGAATTGACTTTGGTCAATTTTTTTCTCATATTTTCAAGTTAACTTATATTATATTTTGTTTATCTATTGTTGTTTCTTTTGGTTTTGAAGTAGAACAAATGGATGTGAAGACATCATTCCTACATGGGGATCTAGAAGAAGAAATCTACATGAAGCAGCCAGAAGGATTTGTAGTGAAGGGAAAGAAAGAGTTAGTATGTAAGATAAAGAAGTCACTATATGGTTTGAAGAAATCACCTAGGATGTTGTACCAAAAGTTTGACAAGTACATCCTTGAATTGGGATTTGTGAGATGTAGGGTTGATCACTGTGTATATTCCAAGCAGGTTGGTAATCACTTCATTTATGTAGTGGTGTATGTTGGTGACATGTTGTTGGTAGGAAATAACATGGATTTTAGCAAGGAGGTGAAATCCTATTTATCCTCCAAATTTGAAATGAAGGATATCGATGTTGCTAACAATATTCTAGGAATGGAGATTAAAAGAGATCGTGAAAACAAGAAACTCTCGTTGAATCAAAGAAAAATATCGAGACAATAATGCAAAGGTTTAATATGCAGGGGTGTAAATTAGTCAAGTTTCTTATTCCTATATGTGTAAAATATATGCAAAGCAGTGTCCTGTTGGCCCCCCAACATTCCCCCTTGAATTTTTACAAAGAAATTCAAGGAGACCCCCTTGACCATTCACAAATATCACTTTCATGACATACGACTCTATCTTACTTGATCTGAGAAGATGATTTTATGGATTATTTTTTTGTTATGGTTGGCTTGTAATGTAATAACTTCACAAAATTGTATCGACTAGATCTTTGGTATTTCGATAGTCCTTTTATCTTTTTTTTTATTTTTTCTTATTTGAGTGGTTTGCTTTGAATTGTGTGAATATTTAGTGATTTAAATGTTTCCACTGGAAATTATTACAATGAATATGCTAACTATTGAAAGTGACTTTAACATTGGTTCTTCATTCTTATATCGATTATTTTTCATTTTGAATTTCTTGATTTTCAACATGAAAATTCAAAGCAAGAGTATGAAGGATTTCGTGATGTCTTTCAATGATTAGCAAATGGTTTCATAACATTTTTTATTTTATTTTATTTTCAGGTCTTTTTTGTTGGTTAATGAATGAAAACTATGGTTATCATCGTGATTCGACAATGGAATCCAAGAATATATTTATTATTACTTTTATACATGTGTTCTTGTTTTCCTAATACTATTTGATGATATTTCAAAAATGAATGATCTCATTTGAGAATGATCTAGAGAACTAAATTTTGATGACGTGACTTTCTTTGGTCTTAGTCCTAATGGTCATAATCCTTATCCTTAAAACTATGAACAATGGTTAAATTTTATTTATGTATTTGGACTTTTCATTTGAATTACATGACATTACAAAGGTCATTACTATAAAAGTTATTGTTACTATCATGTCATGGTTTTTCAATCATTATTGTTATTACTTAGTCATTATGCAAAGTTCTTTGCAATTAATTGTTTCAACGATCATTCTTAATAACCACGTAATTCAAAAAACTGAATCAATTACATGTTACATTATGTTTAAGACATGTGGCTAATAAAACAATTGAGAATTGCATTGTTTACTATCAATTAAATGGAAAAGTGGACAAGGAGAGTGACAGAGAAATTTAAATGGATAAGACAGTAATAATAGAAGTTACCCATTTATCAGTAGAAAGATAAAAGTGGACCAAGATTTATCCATTGATTTAACAATTCATTTTTGTGCATTTGTTTATAGTTTGTTTATAAAATAAGCATAGATATAAGTTTATTTTTATTTTTTGTATTCTTTTATTATATTAATAATTAAATATTTGATTTAATATAATACATAATGGAACGTTCCATAGTTATTCTTAAATATCTTTGTTTTGTTTTTTTTGTTTTTTTTTACAATAACGGTTAGAGGATTTTTGTATTAATAACAGTGGACATGCAACTGGGTTCGATACATCGATAAAKATTTTCTTGTAAACTGGAAAACAAATGTTTGAAGATCCTAACACAGAACAAATCCTAGGATCCATAACTATTTCAGCAAGCTGAAATGGCTTCGCGTCATTACATCATTTCTAGCTTGGAAGTTTTTTTTCTTTTTCGACACYGTTCACCATTCAGTGCTTTGGTCCTGAGATTGAATTTTTGTCAGGCCYAGAGGGTCTTCCTCGTCAGCTAGGTCTGGCTAGCGTGAGATATGGGGTTCTGGTTGGGTTGGCGAATTGGGAATGGCTTATGCCTGAGATTTCCCTTTAGCGCGGGCTTTGATTTYGTCTATAGCTTCTGCTTCTTTTGCCGCTTCATGGGCCGTGATTTCAGAGTGCGGATCCGTTGGAGCCCCCGACCACCAGGTGGGTATTTGGCTCTTGGACGACCATTTTTTATCGGGTTTTTCACAGTTGCGGGCTAAGTGCCCCGTTTCGAAGCAGTTCCTACACCTGAAACTAGGATTCTCATAGCCGAGTTTTTGATTCCTTGAGTAGTCCTTGCCTTGAAGAATTATTTCAACTGGGAAACCTTTGGTGAAATCCATTTCAACACAGATTCGAGTGAAGGTGGAGAGAGTTGGCTTGGAATCTAGACTTCTATAGAGGAACTTTCTGAGTCCATTGCCAATAGAAAGAAGAGACTCATACCCCCATAAATGTAGGGGAAAGTACAGTAGTCTCACCCATACTGGAGCTATAGAGATACAATCCATGGAGGGGTCGAAGGCAAGGGTCCATAGTTGCATGGATAGGCCTGCTCTGCCCCAGAACCACGGCTCCGAGTTAAACACCTTGTCTCTATCGCTTGTAGATTCGAAAACTACCACAAAAAACCTTTTTTCACAGGGGCAAATAATGACTTCTCCCTCTAAGAGTGGGTACCAGTTGGAAGAGATCCAGGAGAGAAGATCCGAAAGATTGGGCCAATATCCATTAAACCTGAAAACGAAAGCATGTCTGTTGTAATGAAGAGCATGGGTTAGGGCTTCCTGCGGCATTTGAATGGAGACTTCCGGAGCTTAAGGAATTGTTGCATGCAACTTGGATGAGTGACCCTGACGAGAGGCAACCTCAGGGACTACTGGATGCAGACCGTAATTTCCCTAGTGTGAATCCACCTCTTTGAAAGAGGGGGCTGGAACCAGAGGGGAGAGACATGAATTCTCTATCAACGAAGCACCAGGGGGAGTGCATCCATGAAGAGGAGAGAGCGGCCCAGAAGAGGGAGTTGAGGTCGATGGAGGAAGTCAAGCAATTGTCACCGCAGCATCACCAGGGGGGGTGTCGCCGTGCTGAGAAGGAGGTGAGAGGGCCGCCATTGGAGCCTGAGGAATAGTCGAGTCGACAGGGAGAACTATGGCATCTTCGAGGAGGATGGTGGAGGGCAGGAAGGCCACAGGGTCGACGGCCTGTAGGAGAACCAGGAGTGCTCGGGAAAACCTAAAAATTTCATTTTTTTCTCTCGTGGTCAAATGTATTCTTAAATATCTGTGTTATTATTAGGGTTTGATTTTTTTTAGCATGAACAGATGTTTAAATTATTTGTTTGATTTTTTTTTCTATTATTACCAATTCTTTTGATTGTTTCATTTACATGATCTCATACTCTAGTTGCTAAAGGATTGAAATAAGAAAACTTAAAAATTGTTTCACTTCTCTCAAAGAAAGGAGGAGCATGGAATAGCGAATGGRCATGGGATTGTAATGGGAAGACAATGAATCTCATTTTGCTTCAGACTTTTGTTCTGTGAGTAATTTTGGAGTTTTTTTTAATATAATATCATTTGTTTTCATTTATGTGTTCATTATCTTCMTGTCATAGCTTTGTAGAATGAAACCTTAGCTTTTGTCCATGCTTTATTAATACATTGTTATGATATTAATTTGTGTATCTCTTGTTTCAAAGATTAATATTTWAAAAATATCATTGGTTATCTCAGCTTTATCAATTCTTTGTGTGATTGGTAGATAAATGCATGTGTAAAATGTATTAGATTTTTCGYATGCAAATTACATGTGTTTAATTATTTCCTTTTAATGAAAKGTGTTTCGTTAATTGAAATAACACATTATTATTCTCCATAAAGGATTGATCTCAAAGTTGTTTCCTTTCCTTATCTGTATTAAATCTACTCTATTTTGTTGAAATTTCTTTCACCRGGATTTTGTTGGACTTCAAGTGCAACATTGTTTGTCCRAGAATTTCTTTTATGGATGGACAATCTAGCGGATATTTGAAGGAAACGATTCAACCATTAGATTTAAACTCTGYTSATGATCAGGATAGTTTGGTTATTGTATTCTATCATATTTTTTTTGTATGGTTTGTTTGAATGTAAATTTTCAATTGTAATGGTTTAGTTTAAATACTTTGATCATTTGAATAGATCATGTCATAAATTACATTCAAAATCATTTAGTTTAGTTGGATTGTTAGATTAGCTTGAACATTATTGTTTCACTATGATTGAAGTTTGAATTATTTATTTTATTTATTATTTATAGATATTGTTTAGATTGGATTTTCTCGAGATTAAGTTCCATTACATACTTTGAAATTCTCGTTTTCACAAGGTTTCTAAATCTTGTACCCATGTACAACTTGTAAATTTTGTGAACTTATGTAATTAAGTGTAAGGTTATCTAATCTAATAGATAATTGTAAATACTTGAAATATGATAGTTAGTAATTAAGATCTTAGACAACTTTGTTGATTAATTGGGTTGGTTGTCATTGATGTCAACCCTTGAAGAAATTCTGGTAGTGAATTCCGGTAGCACAAAGGTTCAGGTAATGGACCCAAGTTTGTTTGATGGATAATGGTATGAGTTTTGATATATTTGTAGGTAAAACTATTCTAGATGGATAGTACATGTCATGCCATTTCTGGTGGTATGTGGAATGTCACATAACTCCTCACAGTTAGAGAGTTATGGCCATGTGAAGTTGGAGAACCCTCGTGAGTCATCTAGAAGCCCTAAAAGGTCAAAGTAGTCAAAGTGTTTGCAAAGAATAAATTATTTAAATAATAAAGTGAAGTGGTGAGTATACTACAAGTCAAAGAGGATGCAAGAGAAATTATTTAAATAAAAAAGTTAATGGAGAACTTAATAATTATGGAAAGTGGTTAAGTTAACTGGACAAGTGGTTATAAGTGGGTTAACCCTAAAATAAGGAAAGTGGGTTAAGATGGTTAGAAGGTAACCCCTTGAGGAAGCTACATAAAATTACAAATAAGAGGCAAGGATCTCTCATTCAAA
>JASDQU010683790.1:34997-48500 GCA_032191745.1 Picea mariana | reverse complement strand
TGGGGTCTGCACACTCAAATTGAGTGCTCAAGAAGGCTAGTTAATAAACCTGCAAACATATAAAGGTAAGAAGAATGTCTCTTGAAGCCTATAGTGGGAGAATTTTCACTTGGGAACCTTGGTGGAGTTACCAATCTATTCTTGCCTCTTTTCCACTTGGGTGTGAAAGAATGGAAAGTTTTGGTGTTAGTTGAGGCTTGACTATCACAACAGACAAATGGTTAGTGTTAGTGGAACATAACAGAAAAAATAACATAAATGAGATAAATAAATAATAGCATGAAATGGAATAACAAGAGTAAAATAAAGCAGAGTGTGTTATACCAACGGAATGACAATGAACACAACATCGCAGGGAAGTTGGTGAGAAAGTGAGCTTACTCCTTCCTTCTTGGGAGGGTCATTTTTATCCCACTAGAACCTTTCCTCTCTCTTTCTCAAAACAAAATAAAAATGATATGAAGTAATTCACCTAAGCTCTCAAGAGGAGAGAGGTTTGATGCACCAACCAAGGCTAATTATGAAGGTGTGAATGAACTTGAGAGAAAGAAGGATTCTCTAAGTTCAAACCAACAACATAATAATACATTGATTGCTTCTTCTTAATGCATACTCAAGTCATTATTTTATAGGATCTACTCAAGCTTTTATTTGTCTAGATCCAAGTGTGAAAGAGGATCCTTCATAGGGGTGGATCCCTTATTATTTGAGTGGTCCTGGAGCTATTCATATAGCTGGAGAATCGGACCTTTCAAGTACACTTAAGTTCAGGTTGTGTGAAATATAAATGGCTTCATAAATGTGACGTCTGCAATATCAGCATAGGTTTCGATGGTGACAATCATGCTGAAGTGCACTAATATCACAAATTTGTTTTTGCTAGACCACATTGGTACACATGAATAGGGTTGAATGAGTTTTGGAAGGTCGCACAGACTTTTAAAAACCCACTTCTCATAGTTATTTTCTTTGTTGAATGAGGCATGTTAATGCTAAGAGTATGTCCTTTGGCGTATTGAATTGGTGACTTCTCCGGTGATCACATATATATATTTTTGAGAAATCGTTTGGAGATAACACTTAGCATGGGTAAAGCAAGCAAAGAAAATTTTGAATACTTAAGGGTCAGCAATGCTCGGCTTTGAGAAGAGAATGAACACTTGAAGGAACAAGTCAAAATTTTCAAATAGAGGATAGAGAGGACTCGATTATGTTCAACTAGAGGAGGGGGGGGCAACACAAAATGGGAATTAAAATCTAAAAATCAATGGAAAATGCTTACATTTCTATATTTTGCACCATATGTTAGATCAAATCCCTTTTATGTTAGACTTGTATCACTATCCAAATAAGCTCTTATAATTGACTCGACCACCCCACTCTAATATGAGATATGGTAATATTTATTGCATCGGGGGAGGGGCGGGGGCGGAAAAAACAAAAATGGGAATTGAAATCTAAAAATCAATGGAAAAATCTTACATTTCTATCTTTTGCACCATATGTTAGATCAATTCCATTTTAAGTTAGATTTGTACCACTATCCAAATAAGCTCTTATAATCGACTCGACCACCCCACTCTAATATGAGCTATGGTAATCTTCATTGCATCATTCTATCTGTATCATATTCTAGTTTTACAACGTGTAAATGCATTGCATTCCACTCTCCACTATGTGGATGAAGAAAAAAATAGATTTAGTACACCAATCAAACTTAAAAAATTATGTACAAAGATAGTAATTACAACAAAATATAATACCTTTCACTTTTCTCCATCTACCTTTCTCTAACAACATATCCCCTTCCAATTTGTTGGTGGAATTAACATCCCAAAGTAGAGGCACATTAATATCACCCACTACTTGGGATAAATACTAGCTAAAATATGCAATGGATTGATATACCATATAACCTTAAACAATTGAGCCCTCTTGATGTGATATTTTTCTAACAAATGCCTTCAAGAGCCTCTCCACCAGCCATATTGACCTTGTTTTTATGGGTCCACATATTTCAATATCCTCAACTAGGTGTATGAGATAATGTTCTTGTGCATTGAAAAACATGGAGGTGGATACTTTTTCATTTCACACATTAAATGAGGAATATCTCTCTTCCAATACTTGATATATTATTGATATGGATTGGATCATTATATTTTTTTTCATCTATCTCAATCCTTTCAGAGTGGAAAACAATTGGAGGATTTATCTTTCAAGGCCATTTTAGTGGCAAGGCCCAGTTTGAAAAATTAGGGTGCAGAACCTTCCGAGGCCATTTTGAGGCATAAAAATGAATTTTTTAGGGTTAATACTTTCAAAGTATATCTATGACATTGTGAAACTATTCTCCACGTCAATACCTTTCCAACAATGCAAAAATTGTGTCAATCGGAGCTCGTATGAAAAATTTATGTCTCCCGCAAGTTGACCTACCATGTTGACCACCATGGTACGAGAGGATGCCAAACCATCCCCCATTACTCATGCATATGGGGATAGATACGTATGTAAATTAAATAAGATTCTATAAGGTCCAAAACCCTATCATAATTGAGGTTTGAGGAAGTCAAAAACCTACCCCTAGATGGTTATCGGGCTATGTTAAATATTGGGCCACTGGGAGGAGAAGGGGTTCCATTATTTTGCATTGTGTCTTTTTCCATAGCTGAGAAAAACATCTAAGAGTGGTATTATGTGAGCATAACAGAGGAGGAGAGATTTTGTAGTAGCCATATAGGCCACGGGTCAAAGGAAACTCCACAGAGAGTACCTCTTTCTTTGTACTTGCATCATTTCAATACGAGAGAAAAGAGAGCATAGCAGCCTCACCTTCTAGCTGGGTTTTCTCTCATATTGGGTTTCTCAAGTCATATATTATGTTTATTTATGGATGGTGTGATTGTATTTAATTGTTCTCTATTTTCTTCATTTTATCTATTTCATGCATAAGCAGAAAAATCAGTAACTAAATATTCTAGAAATCTAAAGGAAAAATAACCTTAATRATAAATATTTTAGTTATTTATCGGATTTTTTGTGATGAACTATTCCAATGGAATATCAAGGATAGTTTATAAATCATATTGGTATCAGAGCAGGTTTTGTTTTTTGGGTATTTTTKGGAAAGTTGTAGGATTTAGGAATCGTCTTAAAGACAAGTCACGGAAACCCTAGCCATGGCAGACTAGAATGTCCATAACAACCCTTGAGATYCAGCAGAAGAGATATTTGAGAGGTTGGAAGTGMAAGTTGTCGACATCAATCACAATATGAACCTCCTCATGGAGGCTCTAGCAACAAAGCTCAAAATTTTCGGAGATGATGGAGGCTCTAACTCAGAGATCGGATCGAAGGGGAAATTGGGAAATCATGAAGACTTAAGAAAGGATTCATGGAATAAATCTGAGAAAGAACAATCAAGTTTGAGTACCATTAACCATTCATAGTCCCTATTCAAGATGGAAGAGAAAGGGGACATAAATTCATACTGAGGTAGAATATTTTAGTGCTCACCATATAGATGAAGGGTAGAATATTTCATTTGCTAGATTGAAGTTAGAGGGCCATGCTTTAACTTGGTGRGAAAGCCACATGGAAACACTCATGTTAGAAGGTGATCCAATAGTAACTAGGTGGGAGGAATTTGAAACCCTCATCAAGTCCCAACTCTACCCKATCGGGTATGTAGAGGACCAATGGATTTGGTGGCACTACTTTGGGCAGAGGTAGGGGAAAAGTGTATAGGAGTACATCACTGAGTTCAAAAAGATGCCCATCATGTTGGGTATCTCTCCCAAGAACCTAGATGTACTCCTCAAGTATCTTGGGTTTTTTCACAGTCATCTATGAACGCAGGTGATGTTATTCAATCCAAGGACAATGGTCGAGGCTTGTGTACATGTGCAATACCTAGAAAACATAGGCCAAAATAAGGGGCATCCAAGTGGTTCGAAGTAGACAGATCACTAGGAAGCTTCCAAGGAGGAGAATAAGAAGCGAAAATGGGGAAAAGATAAGAACACAACAACCATTGCACATCAAAGTAAAGATACCAGCGGCCATTGCAATCATTGCAACATTTATGGCCACACCAAGGAAATATGTTTGAAACTACATTCAAATATGAACCCGAAGAACCGCAAGAAGGATGAAAAGAAAAACAACCTTCTAGCCACATATTCAATAAATTAGATTGAAAGTAGCTCATATGTGGATGAAAATATTCTCTACACATCTTTGCAGGAGGAGGTGAATCTAAATTGATTTCATCACCAGGAAGAGAAGGAGATGACCAAGCTCTTCCACATCAATATTCGGGTCAATAAGACCAAGATACATGCTATGTTCAACTCTAGTTCATAAGCTAATCCTACATAGCAACATATCTGGTCAAAAATCTTGAATTGGAGGTTCAAAATCATCCTAGCCCATATCCATTGGGTTGGGTAAACAAGAATGCATAGATAAAGGTAACAAAATAGTGCAAGATTAAATTTATTGTAAGTGTTGATTTTATATATGAAGTGGAATTGGATGTAGTACCCCTTGATGTGTGTGGAGTAGTGTTTAGAATCCCTTACATGTATATGAGGGATGAAATCTTCATGTGGGGAGACAACCAATACTGATTAATAAAGGATGAGAATTCTTACATCATCAATGTGCATAAAAGAAAGTCAAATATCTCACTGGTAAGTGCCAAAAAATCCAAGAATTTCATTAGTTCTACTAAGAAATATGTTTTATTTTTCTTAAGAGAAAATTCATCTGATGATGAGTCAATTAGAGTGAAGGCATCCCTAGGGGGGTATACTAAAGAATAGAAACATCGGCTGGAGGATTTTCTACAGAAATATAGAGAAGTGTTCAAGGAGCCTAAAGGGATACCACCCAAGAGGGATGTGGAGCACGAAATAGAATTATTGTTAGACTCCCCATTGTTGAATATTGGGTTGTATAGACAATATGTTCTAGAAGTGAATGAAGTAAAGATGCAGTTGCAGTAGTTTTTGGAGTAGGGTGTGATTCAACCAAGTATCTCACCTTGTGGTTCACCCATCATAATTGTACCTAATAAGGATGGGACATAGAGAATGTGTATCGATTACAGGGCATTGAACAAGATTACACTAAAGAATTGGTACCCTCTGCCAAGGATCGATGATATTTTGGACCAGCTATAGCATGCCAAGTACTTCACTAAGTTGGATTTGAAATCAAGATATCACCAAGTATGAGTCAAAGAAGAAGATAACTGGAAGATCGCCTTCAAGACAAGGCAAGGTTTGTATGAGTGGTTGGTTATGTCATTCAGTTTATGCAATGCACCAGCTACATTTATGAGACTAATGAATGGTGTTTTATGCCCTTATATAGATTCATTTGTTATTATTTATTTGGATGATATATTGGTTTATAGCGTTGCCTAGGAGGAGCACATCTCACTTCTTATGCAGGTGTTAGAGACTTTGAAAAAACACTAGCCTTTGTTCAATCTCAATAAATGTGAGTTTTCTCAGTAGTCTTTGGTGTATTTGGAGTATGTGATCGGTGGAGGGGAGCTCAATATAAATCCCACAACGATGGAGCCCATCATGAAACGGCCAGTTCCTACAAATTTCATTGAATTTAGAAGTTTTGTTGGGACAACACAATACTTGTGGAAGTTCATAACTTCATTTTCAACGGTAGCTTCACCAGTCCATGCCATAACAGCCAGTGGTAAGAGTTTTTGATGGGAGAAGAATCAGGAAAAGGCCTTTGATGATTTGAAAATAAAGATCAGTCAAGCACCAGTGCTCGCGCTACCAAAATTGTATAATCCCTTTGAAGCGGAGACAAATGCAAGTGGGTATGCCATGGGAGAAGTTTTGATGCAAGGAAGAGGGTCAGTATGCTATCATTCTAAATTATTTCAAGGGTCAGTTCTCAACTACTCTACCTACAACAAGGAGTTATATTCCTTGGTACAAGATGTCAAAAAGTGGAAGCACTATCCGATGGGAAAGAAGACCATCATCCACATAGATCACCAGCCACTAAAATATTTGCAGGCCTACAGTAAGCTACAACAAACTAGGCATTACAAGTGGATGAGGTTTTTACAACAATTTCATCTAGTCATAAAGTATAAGAAGGGTAGCACAAATAAGTTGGCATACATGATTTCATGTCCACCCACATCCAAAATTACAACTTTGGGAACTTTGATGCACATGGAGCCTTTTACCCATGATGCATACAAAGAGGCATACACTGAAGATTGAGACTTTAAGAAGTTGTTTTAGCAGCTACAAGGACAAATTCATATAGAAGAAGGTGATGGCAAGGTTAACTATCATTTCCATAATGGTTTACTTGACAAGCTCTGTGTTCATAAAGGTGAATGATTACATCTTATCAGAGAGACTCACTCTTTCAAGGTTGCATGACATTTTGGTTTTGGAAAGACAATTGTCAACTTACAAAGGTATGTGTATTGTCCCATAATGCAAGATGTAGCACGATATATTATAGGATGTATACTTTGTTGTACTAGCAAACCCAACAACAGGAAACAAGGTATATACAATCTCTTATATGTACCCACTCGACCTTGGGAAAGCACTTCCATGGATTTTGTGGGAGGTTTACCAACCACACGGAAGGGATGTGACTATTTGTTTGCAGTAGTTGACATGTTAAACAAAATGTGCATTCCCATTCCTTGTAAAAATACCATCAAGGTATAGGAAGTAGAAAACGTGTTCTTTGAATAGGTCTAGGTTCACTTTGGGATACCAAGGAGCATCATCTCAGATATGGATACCAAATTTCTCAATGCATTTTGGACTACATTGTGGGAGAAGACGGACACTAAGTTGAAGAGGTCTACAACATTTCATCCACAAAGAATTGGACAAACGGAAGTAGTCAACAGGACTTTGGTGAAGCTTTTGAGGGGTTACAATCAGAAGCATTTGAAGACATGGGATGAAAATATGATCTATATGCAGCACTCTTATAACAAAACAATCCACACTTCTACTGGTAAGTCACCTTTTGAAACTTTCCTTGGGTATTTTCCACCTTCACCCTTAGATGTTGTGTATGGACAGGAAGGAGGAGTGAGGAGATCTCACAGGAGATGTATTAAAAGTATAAAAAGTTGTTGAGAAGATCAGGCAGATCCATTTACAAGTACAAGAGACATTGAAGAATTCACGGGAAAAATACAAGGATAGACATGACCAGCACATAATAGAGAGAAAATTTAGAGTGGGAGAGAGAGTATGGTTATAGCTGAATAAGGAAAGACTACAAGGTCCTCGTAAGAATATCAAGGCTCTATGGTATGGTCCTTTAGAGGTATTAGAAAAGGTGGGAGATAACACTTGCAAACTCAATCTACCCCCATACATGTGCATTTACTCAGAAGTGAATGTGGATAATCTCAAACTCTATGAGCCCTCCATGTTGGATCAAGAGGAGGAGCAAGTCTTACCTTCCATAAAGGATTTAGCACCAGATTCTCAGGTAGAGTCAGCAGAGGACATATTTTTGCTAAAGCAATCCATAACTACAAGACAGGGATAGCATGACCTTTGTCAGATTGGGTTGAAAGGACAACTTCCAAGTTAAACAAAGTGGTACTCCAAGGAGAAGGTAGAGGAAAATTTTCCTCACCTTATTTAGTAAATATTTTGGGAACAAAAAGCCTCCCTAAATGGGGAGGTATGATCTGGATTAGATCATTATATTGTTTTCCATCTATCTCGATCCTTTAAAAGTGGAAAATATTGGAGGAATCGGCTTGCAGGGCCATTTTAGTGGTAGGTCCCAAATTGGAAAATTGGGGTCTGGAACCTTTCGGGGCCATTTTAAGGCATCAAGTGGCATTTTGGGGGGTTATAACTTTCCCAGCATAGTTTAAACCTTGTGGCGCTATTCTACACATCGAGAACTTTCCAACAGTGCAAAAATCGTGTCAATCGAAGCTCATATGCAAAAGTTATGATGAGAAGGGGTTCCATTATTTTGCATTGTATCTTGTTCCATAGCTGAGGAAAACGTCTAAGAGTGGTATTCTATGAGAATAAAAGAGGAGGAGAGATTTTGTAGTGACCATATAGGCCATAGGTCAAAGGAAACTCCACAAAGAGTGTCTTTCTTTCTACTTTCATCATTTATATACCAGAGAAAAGATAACAGAGCGGCCTCACCTTCTAGCTGGGTTTTCTCCCGTATTGGGTTTCTCAAGTCATATCTTGTGTTTATTTATGGATGGTATGATTGTATTTTATTGTTCTCTATTTTACGCATTTTATCTATTCTATTCATAAGAAGAAAAATCAGTAACTAAATATTCTAGAAATCTAAAGGAAAAATAACCTTACTAATAAAGATTTTAGTTATTTATCAGATTTGTTGTGACGAACTGTTCCAATGGAATATCTACGGCAGTTTACAAATCAATTCTAAATGGTTTTTTTTAGATGACAACCATCTAAAAGTGCAAAGAAATTGTGTGCCAACAAATGTCAACAAGTTCTACAAGTAACATTTCAATTGTAAGTTTTTACTTACCTCTCATACCTGCCAAGATCATATAACTTGCTTTATGTTATATTCAATGTTGTTTGGGAGAGCAAGAGGTAGAACAAATTGTAACAAAGAAAGAAGCATTATCATCTAATTTTGATTAGAAACAAACATTTATTGCTAACCAATAATGTATATATCATAAGATGATAAATATTAGAAAAATTCAAACCTTAATAAAGGTATGTCAATCATGAGTCTTTGACCCACCAAAATAATCTTTTTAAGTTAATATATTATTGATGTTCGGAGCAAAACTAGTGGAAAATTTAATCCTCTCTATAACCTCTTTTACAAGATTGCTCTCTTGCTCTATTAATAACCATGGAAGATTGGTTGGTTGTCCATCACTATAGCAATGATTTGATGTTGCATTGTGTTGGCTTCCTCAATGTCACTAATAACTTTAGCAATTTTGTCCTTGTTATTCCCTCCATCTATAATTTTCCATAAGCATTAAGTGACATTTTTTCCAATATGCATTGTGTCAAACAAATGAGATACTTGTAAGTGCTCATAGAAGTGAAACCAACTGAATTGGATGGAGTATCATTTCAAACCTCATGGAATCCCACCTTTATGACCTTTGAGAAACATAAATGGAAACACAGTTTTTATCAAAGTAAATATAAAAAAATAATACCAATAAAAAATATGGTTGTAACTGAAACCACTTGCTTACCACAATTATTCTCAAATGTTTTTTCCATAGTTAAGGCCTCTGTTATCCCTCGAGATGTTACGGGTTGCTATTGGAATGATGTTGAGGCATTCTGGGGGCTAAAACTCAAGATGAGTCTTAAAGCCATATGTGCAGTAAAGAAATATTATGCAATATTTATTGGGTCTCTCTCTCTCTCTCTCTCTCTCTCTCTCTCTCTCTCTCAAATAGTAATAGCTCATATGATAAGAACTCTTGAGCTCAAGAGGCATATTTTCATGAGTGTTTCAAACAATTAAGATTTTAGGGTGAGTGAATTGGTGAATTAGAAGAAAAACAAGATAAACATACAAGGCATTGTTGAGAATGAATCTTGTAGTTTATGGAAAAAGAATAACATATTGAGCAATCAAGAATTCAGCGATTCTAACAAATGTACACAAATCTACGAAAACATGCTTCAAGATAGATATACATCTTCATACATTCAAATACATGGAGGTACCATCTGCACATCATTTAAATGCATAAAGAAATGACAAGAAATGGTCATTTGTTAAGAGGAAATCACTTCTATGCCATGACTAGACATCATACAATCACACTGAATATGGTGCATAATCTGTTGCTTGAGCTTTTATTAATCAGATCCGATACAAGAATCCAAATTGGGAGAGGTGGCTAAACAAGAAGACATACACAAAAAGAAGAAGAGTTACAGATTGAAACATAACGGAGGGAATGAATCTCTTGAGGCATGTTGCCTTAACCATATGTTTGTGCTTGAGGTATGTTGATCAAATAGCTTTGAGTATAAGACACTCTTTAATTCCCCAAAGTGCCAACCCTAAAAATGAGCGCCTTATCCCTTTTTATAAGTACCTTAGTTGTGATAAAACCATTCATTGGATCCAATACTGCTTCTTGATACCATCTTTGGTTTTCCAAATGATTTTTACTAGGTAAAAATTGTTTTTGCCGCCAAAGTGAAAACTTGTTGATGTGTCATGAGGAGAGCATCCTTTGTCCAATTGGGCTTCTGTTTGGATTCTTCTAAGTGGCTCAATTGAGTTTGAATGCTACATTGGACGCATTCAACCTTTGAACAATTGAGGTCCTTGGTTGGATGGAAGAACATCTAACTATTTCCTCTCAGCCACCACCACTCAATGACGCAGAACATAATTGACCAACCCTTTGAATCCTCTACCTCAAGATTCTATGGGGCATTGGTCAGATTGTGCAATTGCACCTTACAGGACGTCCCACTACTTTCATGTCTGATGAGTGCATGCAGAGAGGGACCTTCCCCTCCTTTGCATTGGCGGAAAAAACTCATCATGCGCATGTAGCCAAGATGGTTGATTGGTCCCTCCTGAGGGGAGAGACTGTGCAGGTGGGTCATCTTCTATGACACCTGGCATCTAAGTAACTCACCTTTAGAAACTAAACTACTGGCAAGTTGGTTTCTTTTGTTCTTGAGGCTTTATCTTATAAGGCCTTGAAAGGTATTTGTGGAGGGCATTAGTGGGGGGGGAATGATTTGTACACATGCTAGTGATATTTGAGATCTGAAGCTTTCTCGAGTGTGCATGTGTGTGGCCGCTGACTCTCGTTCTTCATCAGTGGTATCTGGCCTTGTGATGATTGGCAATGATATTTATGCATGAGGCCAAATGTCACGTTGTATGTTTTCACATTCTCCACTAGTTGGATTTCATTCATCATACAGAGCCAACACCTATGACCAACTCTCAACGCATCATTGATATTGGTCCCCATGAAATGCATACTAGTGAGAATTTATTTAAAGGTTTGAGATATCCATGTGGATTTGAAACCTCAACATGACCCTTTCTAAGTAGCATGTCACAATCATCTTGTGCTAGAATTACTTTAAATAACTCCCTTTTTAATCCTATTGTGCATGATAAATTGGCATGCACATCAGCTCTATGGCTTCTGTGCATGCCATATTTATGCACGAGGCCAAATGTCACATTGTATGTTTTCTAATCCTTTAGTTGATTTGGTGCATCAACTTCATAACACAATTTGCAACCTATTGAAAACCCCCTTCTACATGCTTTTAAGGCCACGTGTCACCTTCTCTTTGGCTCAATCTTTTAAAAATTTGGGGAGAGCAAGAAATTTTGAGTGACATCAGCATGGTCCCATGGACATGTGGCGGCTTTGTATTGGTCCATGTTGACATCTATGTGTCAAGGGGGAGCTACATGCCACTGGTGTCAAGGCATTTTTATGTATGCTAGGCCCTTCGTCCAGGTAGCAGATGTGGATTTTCCCTGATGAGTGCCCGACTGGCACGCCACTCTGTCACTAATCTGTCCAAATGACTGCAGTGGAGTGTTGAATCAGTTACACGTGTTGTTGAGTTGGTGGACAGGTGTGTGTTTTGTATTGGAGGTGGTTTGGTGAAACCACAATACCATTGTCGCAACCCAAGGATGACGGCTTCTCCTTATGTTTTCTTGTCATGCGATACCATACATCATGTGACGTGTGTCCCTTCAAATCATTGCCTCACCCCTTGGGCTCATTATTTCTCATGCATGTCCATGGTGTGACATTGATCATAAGTCATCGATATGCCTCACTTGTAGTCATCTAATGATTGGGCCCCGCAAATTCATTAGCTCAATCTCAACGCGTGGTCTCGTGGTAAACTTTTCAATCTTGACTAAATGTGATGTCAGTTAAGTGACATCCTTAATGTTGGTTAAACAACGTTAGAGGATGCATGTTGCTTAAGCAATGTCTGTCATGGACAAAAATATAAAAACAAGCACTGATTTCACATTTTTTAACTGAATTTCGACATTAAAAGGGGATTTTTCATCAAATGTCAATTCAAACGTCGAATTTTGACCCCTAATGTAATAATGCTTTGATTGGGTTCATAGTTACTTAGAATGCTTCATTATAGGTCCACAATGACCCAAATCCATTTGGGTTTTCTATTTATGAGATCAAATGAGTCAAATCTTCCTTAATATTTCATGTTCTTAAAACACTAAGCGAATCATGGATTTCCTAACTATACTACCATTGTATATCGCAAATGATAGAACAAGCAATGTATGCCAATGGGAAACCTATGATATGACCTCAAAAACTCACGATATGTGGTCAAACCATGTGGTTTGGTCCTGGTACAAATCTCTATCTATAATGGTTAGTTCATCATTCACTTACACCTTGAGGCCATTCATTTATAACTTATACCATTTAATTCCTCACTATAAACTCTAGGATTTTATTTCCCTGTCTCGTTATCTGGCAGGTACACACTCAAATTGACATCAAATCTTGATCTTTCTTCCTAATTCACTTAACAATCTCTAGGGCTACGTGCATTTGTCTTCTCCGACACCTCAATGGGGATGTTTTACTATTAGTTTGGCTCCAACCTTGTGGGGTTATTATTTCACCCTAGGGCATCTCAAAAGGCTTAGGCTTAGCGCTCTCATACCTTCAATTCAACCCTACAATATCAAAGGAGGTTTCAACACGGCTAGAACAAGGGAGGTATCAAACCCTTCTAAGGGCACTTGGGTCTCCATTCAATGCATATTATTATACCATTATGTGTATATCTATTATTTTAATACTTTCTATTGTTGATTGGTGCAACATTATTTTGCAATAGGATTGTGCTATGTGTGGAGGATCATTTATGAGGTGGAACACTCTCTTAACGGTTTGTCATAACTTTCATCTTTGGTGCAAGAAGCTTCAACACCTATAGCAACACTCATCCAATTGAGTTCTTTCCATTTCCTATCTTTCATTTCTATCATTTAGATTAATTGGCTCACTAAGAGACAATGGGAATTAACTCTAAGTTAGATAGCATTTCTTTTGTTCTTTTGTTGTTCTTTCCATTTTCTCTCTTTCGTTTCCATCATTTAGATTAATTGGCTCACTTAGAAACAATGAGAGTTAACTCTAAATTAGATAGCATTTATTTTATTCATTTGTTGTTATTTACTTGATAGAAACCCTAATTGAAGTACCCTAATTCACCTCTAATTAATCTAGAAGCCTTGTTCACTTCTCTTTCCTTCATGTCTCCTTCCTCTTTGTTGAAATGTTTGTTGTAAGGTAGTGGTGGTTCTCCATCCATACTCATACACTAAACATTTTTAAACTTGTATCTTTAGAATAAACATGTGTTTCTTTCATGCATTTTAATATAGCATTGAAACGACATGCATGTTAAGAGTAATACAACT
>JASDQU010683790.1:14678-28880 GCA_032191745.1 Picea mariana | reverse complement strand
TCCTCCATTTTGGTCTCCTGAATCAGAAGAATGTCGGGGGCTTCTCTTCTTATGAGGCTTCTCGTTGCTTCTTCTTTCACTTTGCTCCCCATTCCTCTGCAGTTCCAGGAGATAATCTTCATCATTTATTTTTATGATGAGGGGCTCCCTTGGAGCCTTGCCCTTGTTTTTTAGTCATCTTCGTATTTTGTTCAAGGAGTTTCTCCAGAGTAGGCTGACTACCCTGAAGCTTGGCTTTATAAGTTTCTTGGTCTCTCTTTTCTCTAGCAGATTTTCGGCCCCTTGCAGATCTTCTGACCGATGTCTGCGTCTCTCCTATTTCTCCATCCTCCTCAGACTCCTCCGTGTCATGCTCCTCCTCGGAGGATTCTGGTTGCTTATCCTTCTTTCTTGACGTGTCACTTTCTTCAGGACTTATTCCTGCTGTAGTCATTTTCTCTGGGGGTTTATCCTGCTTAGCTTCTTCCCGAGGAGTCTCTTCTGAAGAGCTTAACAGCTCATACCTATTTCCTTGGCTTTTTGGTGGAGGATCATTCTGGGTGGAGGCAGGCTGAGAGCCTTAAGCCCCAGTGTTCTTGTGAGTTGTCTTTGACCTCTTAACTTGGTTCCAGCCATCTTCCTTTCCTTTCTCTGCTTCCCCTTTGTTCGGGCACCCTCTTGCAAAATGGCCATAGACGTGACATTTACGGCATTTGAAAGGGAGCTGCTCGTAGTCCAACACTTGCACATGCGTCCAACTGCAAACCTTTATTTTGATGGCCTCCGGAAGTCCCACCTCTAAGTCCACCTCGACATAGATTCGGGCGCAATCATACTGATCGTTATTGTTTGCTCTATCGATGAACTTTCCCAAAGCATCTCCAATGTGCTTGAGGGAATCCCAGTTCCAGCAGTGCACAGGAAGGTTGGGGAGCCGAACCCAGACCGGAACTGTCGTTGGGACATCCACGGCCGGATCAAAGTCAGGGGTGGTCCATTTATTGAGATAGAGGCCCTGAGGTCCCATGAAATAAGGCCCATTCCTGAAGACCAAGTCTTTGTCCTCCTTTGTATTGAACTCGAACAGGAAGTATCCTCTACCCAGAAAATAAGAGGTGGCTTTGTTCTTGATCAACGGATTCCAATTCTTAACGACCCAGTTTTCTGTCGATTTTGGCGAAGGCCAAAGGCCCGTGAATTGACCCACCAAGGCCCGATCTACCAAGGACAAGACGACCTGGATCGAACCCTCAGGAGGGAGGTTTACCTCAAGAACATCATCGAGCTTTTTGACGAACTTAGTGGCTTCGGACTTCTTCTTTTTGGGCAGTGAGGCTAGCAGAGAGTAGAAGGCAGCTTCAGCATATGGGGGCGTATCATGCAAGGGCCCGAGAGGCGAGTCTTGGGCCTCCATGGCAACAACAACCTTGCAATCTTATCCCTTCACTTTGCCATGGTTCGTCTTCTTGATAAAGAATGATGCCCACAGGGCCTGTCACGACTTCCCCAATAAAAACTCGCCCTTCAAAAGAGAGCTCGACCTCTCCCAGCAAACCCTCACCAACTCTCCCTCACAGAATCGCCTGCGCTCCGACCTCGAGATAGAGGGAAGCTCCAGGGGAACTCGGCCTTACTGTCTCCAGATAGAGACTTCAACTTTTCGTTGAAGCTCCAGCAAAGGGATCTTTGCACGAGACTTCCACGATCCGAGTTCTTCCACGATCCGAGTTCTTCCGCTCGAGCATGTGCAGAGCCGACCCTTCCTCCTGAAGTATTATGAACTTAAACTAAATTATTATTGTTACTATAAATATTAAATATTTCAAATTTATCATCATATCTTTAATATATGATAATTTAATGCAATTATTTACCATAAAACAATAAATTTACTTCTTTAATATATGACAATTTAATGCAATTATTTATCATAAAACAATAAATTTAATTATACTATATTTTAATACAATATCACTAAAAAAATAATTGTTTTTATGTAATCTTTTAATATGGACAAGTTTGTATTTGCTATTGCAATGTGCAATGTAAAGTTTTTGCAAATTGGTCACAAGTTCAAATCTAGAGGAGTTAGGGTATGTATACCTAAGTAGACTTTAATACTTTCAAATTGTTGAGCAGAAWTAGAAGATCTCATACACCAATTTAATATCTGACTTGATTGTGATCTTAAAATCATATCATAAAAGTGATTCTCGCCCAAAATAAAGATCTCATACACCGATTTCATATCTAACTTAATTGTGATCTTAAAATCATAAAAGTGGGTTCTCACCCAAAATAAGATATTCAAGTRGACCGTGGACCATTCCCATTGATCATTGATCAGTTCTCAGTTCTAAACCCAACCCTGGACCATTCCCATTGATCAGTTCTAAACCCAACCCTGAATTAGGCTTTTTGTAAGACTGATACTCTACCTCATTATGGCCCTCACATATTAATAAGAATATATGAATGAAATTGGCTACGGGGAGATTAGGTTGCGTTGAGGGAAAACGTTGTAAAAATAAGGGTGAGGAAGCTGTAAACCCCTTGTGTGACATGAACAGCCTTACCTTGTATGATCCGATTTGGCCTCTCCATAAAAGAAACAGCTGCCTTTCTATCATTTCTTTCAAGGGTATCCTTTCGGTGCGTATTATGCTGCAACATCATTACGGTTCGCATCTATTGATATATGCATGATTGAAAACCGTTCTCACTTTGCCTTTTTATTAAAATCTAAAAGCATTATTTTAATCACGCTAGAATGATGACCCATCATCATAGTTTGACTTGACCGGGAGACATAATTGACAAGATTTGGACTTTTGCCAAATAAGCATGGACCTTAGTTTGGACAAATGAACATGATAGGTGTTTAATAAGCACCCAGTTGGACTGGGGCCAGCATGCTGAAAGTTTTCCAATGATCCAAATTGTTCAACATTCTTAGATGTCCCACAAGTTTTGTTCAATGGAAATCACTGTCTAAACAAATTGAGTGTACCATATGATTACCACCACCAATGGAAATCAGTTGGTGAGGACTGGACAGCGCTTTACTATTTACTCCACAGCGCCCCTTCCACTTCTGCACTCCAGACGCTTTCTAATAATTTGACATTGTTCTTTAGGGCCCATTCTCAACCGCAAGTCAGAGTTGCCAAGAGTAGCACCTGATGTTTCACAATTTTCATCAGTGAAATTTATGCTGCCTGGATTTTGAAGGCAGAAGGATATGATTTGTAAAGAGATATCAACTGTGTTTTTCCCCTTAAAATGTCTCCCAGTGACAATTATCCCGCCTGCATTCACAATGCATATTGTCCCGTGTATTACCTGCGTGTTCCAAACTCTCAAGTCCAGCCGTCAGAACTGAAAATATATACATTTTGTCGGTGGACAAATTCAAGTGAAATATATACAATCCTTCAGCTTACATATCTGTGGGAAATATATACACACATTTTTTCAGCTGACAAAACTCAGCTCAATCAGAACTGTACTCTATGCTTATGCGCTTATAAGTTAACCATAATCGCCATTCATGGCCTAATAAAAGCCTACATCGACTGATTCCACTGTATCTGTAGAGTTCCAATTCCTTTTAAATAAATATTGTAACAAGATTCCATACACCACAAACACACATTGACGCCACATCTAAAAGAAATGCAGGATGAGCGTTGCAAGTTCAACAGGTAAAGATGTTTAGAGACTAAACTCTGTAGAGTTCCAATTATTTTTAAATAAATATTGTAACAAGATTCCCTACAACACCCCAAACATCTGAACTTAAATCGATTGCATATTTGCATTTCAGATTTGAAGATTCCGTCCAATTGCATATTCCGTCCATCGAACGGGTAACGGTAGTTAACCGTTGACTTTGCTCCATACTCGTTGGATGGACGGAATCTGCAATCGAGATAAGGATTGCAAAAACATCTGAACTTAAATCGATTGCAGATTCACATTGACGCCAAATCTAAAAATGCAGGATGAGCGTTGCAAGTTCAACAGGTAAGATGTTTCGAGAGTAACTCTATGTAAAAGCGCCTTCAAACCTCGTGACACATACAGCACCGTATTGATGCTACCAACTTCAAGCAGAGTAACTCTGCATCAATGGAACATCCAAAACAAATAAAGAGAAATATATACAATTTTTCGGCTGACCAAATCCGAGAAAAATATACACATTTTTTCAGCTGACAAATCCAAAGGAATTATATACATTCTTTCAGCTGACAAATCTGAGGGACAAAAGTCCACATCGACTGATTCCACTGTGTATCAGTGGAGAGTCCCAATTCTCTTTAAATAAATATTGTAACAAGTTTCCTTACACAAACACATATTGACGCCACCATCTAAAAGAATGCAAGATGAGCGTGTTGCAAGTTCAACAGATAAGATGTTTGGAGTGTAACACTATGTACAAGCCCTTCAAACCTCATGATACATACACAGCAACTTATTGATGCTACCAACTTCACGCAAAATTACTTTGCATCAATGGTACATCCAAAACAAATAAAGATAAATATATCATTTTTCCAGCTGACCAAATCCCAGGAAAATATACACATTTTTTCAGCTAACAAATCCAAGGGAATTATATACCTTCTTTAGAGCTGACAAATCCATTTTTTTCAACAGACAAAACTCAGCTCATTCAGAACTGTACTCTATGCTTGTGCTTATTAGGCAGCCACATTCGCCATGGCTGATAAAAGTCTGTATCAGCTGATTACACTGTTTCTGTAGAGTTCCAATTCTTATTAAATAAATATTGTAACAAGATTCCCTACACCACAAACACACATTGACGCCACTTCTAAAAGAATGCAGGATGAGCGTTATAAGTTTAACAAATAATGTTGGGGAGTAATTCTATGTACAAGCTCGCCTTCAAAACTCGTGATACATACAGCACCATATTGATGCTACCAACTTCAAGCATAATTACTTTGCATTAATTGAACATCCAAAACAAACAAAGAGAATTGCATTCAGAACAGTTTACAAATTCTTGATCCAAGCAATATAAGGAGACTGATAAGGTATACTGGTGTTTAAGTTGAAAGCGAATAGAAACGTAAAATACATAATCCAAGCAGTCAAGGAGGCTAACAAGGCGTACTGGTGTTTAAGTTGAAGCGAATAGAAACGTTAAAATCATAATCCAAGCAGTCAAGGAGATTGACAAGGTGTACTGGTGTTATAAGTTGTAAGCAAATAGAGACGTCAAATTCATAAAGATCGGTGAACATTAAATAATCTATTCACAGAAAAACTTGATTTGAAGAGTCCATTGGTCAGACCTGTACTTCACAATATAAAAACTTCGCAGTAAATGATCACATTTGAAGTAATTCCTACAAATCTGAAGTGGCCAATTGTGAGAATGCTAGTCTATTGAAACCCTGCTGTGAAGGCAAATTTTATTGACCATTAAGAGCACTGCAAAATGAAGGGTGTTGAACTCGGTGCCGTCAAAACCTTAAATGCCACGAGTAGAGGCCTCTTTGGCCTGTAGGGCCATGGTCGCATCATTCTACTTGACAGACAAGTCCTCTAAACATTCTCAGTCTCTTTGGACCAAGAAATGTTTTTAGAGCCTTGGAGGGAATTTAGATCCCATGGTTTCTTGCTATTAAACTTCTGCTACTGCTAACAGGAAAGCAAAATGCCAAGCTGTTTGATATCTCACGAGAATTTCTATGTAGTCATTGCATGCCTAGAATGATCAGTGTTTAACTCTTTAAAACCAAGGCATATCAGTATATTTCTGCTTTTGTCCTGGTTTAGGAGTACAATAAAAGAACAGATAGAAACAGTGAACGAGTGGAACCGCAGAAATATATCAGCCAGTTTATGAATAAGTGTATATATATATATATATATATATATATATATATATGAGAAGATTCAGAATGATACTTTATCAAGGAAGAATATGTGGTTCTTAACTGAATGGTCTAGGTTTCACTCTATAATGCAAGGCAAGCCTCAAGATAATGCTTTCGCCTTCAAAATATTTTAGTGTGCTATTTTGATTGTAGTCAAGTAAATTTCGACTATGACCCAGAAGAACAGATATTTATAGATTCAACACTGCAAAATAAACTCACAGGCACAAGTAACATGCAATTTTTTAAAAGCTGGATCTTCTGCCAAAACATATGTATTTGCAACGAGAGAGAAAGAATGCCTCACTCTGAAAACTGTATAGATTCACGGCAAACCAAAAATATCTATAATGCTGTTAATTAGTTATTAAACGGTACTGCTTACACAAGTAGAAAGTGCACACGATATGGATTCACAAAGACGGCTGCTTAACAATACTGGACGTTGAAAACCCTATTTAACTGGATACATTAAAAACAAACTTACCAAATCTTTCATGATTTTAGTCCTGGGTGATGACTAAACCCTAACACCCCAGATCAAACTGGAGATACTAAAAAAAACACAAGACACATCAACACACACAACAAAAGAGACTAATATTTACTTTCTGAGTTTATAGATTTACGCAGCTCTTTTGTAATTCACTCATTTCACTTTTTAATGCTGATTAGCTTCCAGCTTTTTCACTTTTTGCTGGAGCAACCTTACATACTGAATGGCCTCGTCAAGAACAATAGCAGTGTCCATGCAATCTCCACCGGGAATTATACTTTTCAGGAGTTTAACAGTTCTTTTAATCTTTCCTTTCCTCGAGTTCTTGGCTGATCCTGAATGTCCCAAAAGGCATTTCACAGATTGCATCTGTTCATTGCCACTGCCTTTAGAGCTATAGTCTCCGTGGATACCATGACAACTATAGCCACAGAGGAGGCTCTCGTTATAGTGATCATCATAGATGTCAGCAGAAAATTTGAGTTGGTTACCCATGTCCCAGCTGGAAGTGTCAACTACAGAAATATCAGGTAAGCAGTATTTTTCATTTGTCATGGACCTGTTATCAGATTCTTTGATAGAGGCAGGAATGTAGTCAACCTCCTGTTCTCCATTTGCCATAACGTCAATTCTCCTCCTCTTGGATGGAACGCCACTGGTTACATCAGTATTATCTTCTTCTGTAGACATGTGTCCATTGTTCCCAGTTACTTCACTTGGTGAGTGCCCAGTGCTACTTTCCTCATCATCGGAGCATAGCAAAGCTTCCAAGTCCTCGGTATCTTCATGGAACTGGCTATGAGAACTCCCACTTTTTGCTTGGCTCACCCCATAATAGCTAACCCTGCTTGTGCTTTCTTCCCCTTCAGCAGAGCAATGAATAAATTCATTACCAAAGTTGACTGGTGATAAAGAGTTCCATCTATCTTCCCTCATCTTTTGCAAAGCTGCAAATGCCGAGACAACCAGGGTCTCATTGTAGGGAGCGGAAAGAGTTTCCCAGTCACTATATTTACCTTCAACAGGCACTTCCAACTTCATTATTTCTTCTGAAACCATACTATTAGCATTTATCTGTGCCTTGGATGTTGTTGAATTGGGCAACATCATCGAAAACTGGCTCGGGTGGAATATAATTCTGCCCCTGCTTCCAGTCTGATCAAACATAATAAATCTTTTTTGACACGTTGCAGATGAGTCTAGCCTCATTTTCTCTGGAAAAAGACCATTGCATACCCCAAAATCCTGTTCGTTTGGCAAAGGACACGAACTTCTAAATTCTGCAAATGGGGCCAAACACTCAAATTCTTGAAAATAATAAGAACTTTCATCCTTCCCATCCTCCAACTCTTCATAGGATGGGGTAGCAGCAGCAACAGAGCTGGACTCTCCACCACTATCAGAAGAAAATATCTGAGAATTTAGATGGCAAGGGCTTCCTACAGAAGTTGATTTAAACACCTCATCAAGCTTGGCTGCATGTGTTAGAGGCCTTGGACTGGTCAAATTTGGCGCATGCCAGTTTTCGAGCTGCACCCATGGCAATATAGCAGTATCCAAGCTCACATTTTCTGAACCCTCACATGGCAGGTTCAAACAGAACACGGGCTTGTTCTGTTTATCCATTCACCAAATGGAGTTTCACAATTAACCACCTAATGGAGGAAATCGCCAGCTGTACAAACACAGGATACAATCATGTCAGACAGACATAAAAGCTTCAAAATATTTTATCTGTTTGCAACTTCATTGGATATGAATTTGTGGAATGGCAGATGTGTAATGGATTATAAAAAGCATACCAATTGAGTATGAGCTCACAGCGTGTGCTGATTAATTGCATTTACTATGTACAATTGTCATAAGGTCCATGTGGATGAGGGTAACCACATTATCCCACCCATATTCTCTTCCACCGCAAGATTGGTTTTTCTTAGATAAAGGTAGCTTGAAAATATCAAAAACTGGCTGATACGCTAAGAATGCCAACTGCCCATTCTACGTTACAGGCTTAAGCAGTTGTCGAAAATATTCCGCCTGTCAGAAGAAATAATGTTAGAGCCATGAAACTTAGCAATGCCTAATATAACGTATATCTCATACTAATAAAAAAAATGAAGATCAAGATACCAAATGTCTGAAAGTAGGGAAGCCTTTCTACAATTCACTACAGCAATATGACTCACTAAAAATAACGCCATAACATAAACTCCCTAAACTTAATTCGCAAAGGTACACTAAAATGAAAAGCCTATGAAAGCATGTTATGAAGCTTTTGGCAGTTGGAAACTTCCCCGAAAGACTAAAATTTTCCAACATGTAACTGTCAACCACAAGCAAGCCCCAGAATGACATTAGTATAGATATTTAAAACTACACATGTGATATAACTTTTTTTAATCCAAAAAAAGCATTTGACTGCGGGGACAAAACCAGGAATAGTTATCCATCTGGCCGCGATGATATCGGGCTTCTCAAGGCTGGAGCCTTAGACGATTCCAACAACTAAAGACTACAGAGAATCATACCCAAGTGGAAGACGTAGTTGCAAACTCTTGAACCTAACATTCTTCAACGCAAACCATCCATAGAAAAATGTCAAATAAATCTAAGATTTCTACGGTACAAGTCATCATAATGGTATAAATTACAGGCTTTCACAATAGAAAGATGTGCTAAAAACAAGACATTTAACAGTTTTATCAAATAATTTGCATCCAAATATATGCAAACGGGACTATTGCTAACTATCTATCTATCATTTCAGATCTGATAAATATTCATCAAGACTATCCACATCCTATATATATATATATATATATATATATATATATATATATATATATATATATCAAAAACGATTGCTACCTATCTACCTTCTATGAAATCTGCAAGGACCTGCAACAATGAAGGGCTATAAAACTTGAAATTACCATCTTCTAGGGTTATCCTGGCTTCAAATAAGCAAAGAAGATTCACATAAAAACAAGCTCAAAGACCACATATTACGAAATACTGAAAATAGAAGAAACCCTGCACTTCTCAAGATAATTGGATAGGTAAACCAGACAACCAGGGGCGAATAGTGAAATAAGAACGAAACCCAAGAATGTTGACTGTAAAACATGGACTAGACAAGAATATACACAAAGTCTCATTTATTTGGGAGAATATGCAAAAAGGTCAAACAAGGTAGAAACTGAAAATGAACAAAATAATGTAATATTCAGAATGCGAAATAAGCGAAGTCAACAACAATTATAATCCCAGACGCCATAGGATAGATAATACACGAATTGAAGTGAAATTCAGGTAGAAACAAGAGATAACGACACCAACCTGGCAATCTCGCAACGGTTGAAAACACGCTATAACTCTGACGATGATAGTCGCATTCCCCGCAACACCACACTCATGCTTCAATGCCCGGAATCTCGTTTGGCTCGCTGCTTGGCACACCATACCTTCTACACCTTTTTACCAAATCTCTTTATCCCACCTACGCCGTATTTGCCCCAACACACAGCACACTAAACCTCTTCAATCTTCTAATGCTCAGCCCAGATATACTCTAAAACCCCAACGACAGTCGCCCTTTAAAACCTAAAATCCCAACGACAGTCGCCCTTTAAAACCTAAAGACCAACGGCTTGACTTAATAATTGCTATGCAAGTGCAGAAAAAACAGAAAGAGTATTATATGCTTGTGAGACTACAAAGCTTGAAATTTTTTAGACACAAGAGAAGGCAGGGTGAACAGAGGAGAGATTAGGGGGCTATTCAGCTAACCCTGCGGAAGGAGCGAGGCAGAATGGGTATCGTCTTAACATCCATAAGGAACACACAACTCACAGAAGCCACTTCTCTACATACATGTCAAAGAAAACAAACAGGCATTCTAGCTGTGCTCGGCCAAGTATTATTGAATAACTCTGCACGACACATTCAACAAAACCGCAGTTCTGTAGATATCCACAACTGTAGAAACCACCCACCACATTCTCAACTTCCACTTCTGACTCCAAATAGCGTAACAGTTGCGTTAATTAAATCTATAAAAACTCCTCAGGCACTCTTCGTTTTTTCAACACACGCTTCCAGAAGTGCAAGCATCAGAATAAATGAATGACAGTAAAGGCTTCCGTTTCCTGCGTTAAACACAGGAGGACAACACAGCGCTTAAAATAAGCTAGAAGCCAATCCTTGGCTCAGAAAAAACCCCGAATCCAAATGAAGTGGCAAGGCTTTCCTTCTTCTTCGCTTTCAGAGACCGATTATGCTAATCCCTTCCTTGACCCACTCGCTCTCGCATTCGCATTCAACAACACAGTCTCGCTCTCGCATTCGCGTTCAACAACACAGTCTCGACTCTCCCCGGGGCGCCTTTGAACAGGGTTTTGTAAGGCAAGTTTTCCGCCTGGGAACATTCACTCATTCATGCATTCGGGTGGAAACCGTTTGCCAACGGGTAAAAGGGTGACCAACGTCAATCCCAGTTGACCCGCAAGGAGGGTTGGAACTCGGGATTTCAACCCGTGGTTTACCGCGCGTTAAGGGAGGGTGATAAACTTATCGGGAATACAAGTGGCGTCCCCCCGCCGGCAGGCTTTGCGGCACCGGTAAATTTGTTAAAAATTGAAAGTGTGTACCGGGGGGTGTGCACGCGTGTAGGCTTTGCTAAAGAGGAGATCTTTCTTTGCATTTATTTGGGTGAGGGGCCACAACACTGCCCTTCCATGACTTCATATTGTTTTGTGGGGTGAAATTTCGCTTTCCCCTTCCATGACTTCATATTGTTTTGTGGGGGTGAAATTTCGCTTTCCCTTTACCTTTCCCCTTCCATGACTTCAATTGTTTTGTGGGGGTGAAATTTCGCTTTCCCTTTACCTTTCTCCTTCCATGACTTCATATTGTTTTGTGGGGGTGAAATTTCGCTTTCCCTTTACCTTTGTGGTTGTCTATTCTTATTCCTATTCTCCCAAACGGGGGACTAACATGCCTACCTTTTCACTCATATTGTTGTTATGGGGTGGGTCCCATCACCACCGACTTCAACACCCAACTTATACAAATATCCATCTTTTCCTACTAATCATATGATGTGCTCTGTAGGTCACCCACGCCACCCTCTTGAACACGAATAAAACTTCACTTCACGTCATAACATCCACTTTATTTCTCCTTAACCTTCTATATAAGGATGTAACCTCTCCTTTTTACTTCCAACTTCATATTTTCCCTTGCACAACCAAGGCAACTCTTTTCTAATTCTATAAAAATATGTGTTTTTTATTTTATCTAAAAACGAAATGGTTAGTTTGTGTTATTTAAATTTAATTTTTAAATGTATAAATAAATTTAATGTTTCGGAAGTTTGTGTTATTTAAATTTAATTTTTAAATGTATAAATAAATTTAATGTTTTGAAAGTTTGTGTTATTTAAATTAAATTTTTAAATATATAAATAAATTTAATGTTTTGAAAACCCAAATAGTAAAATTATCAAAAAAAAATATACAAAAAAAATAGAACATTTATACTACACTCCAACTTTTACTCACAAAARAAAGTCAAGGGAAGAAGGAAGTTTTGGTGTGATAATGGGTTACACCTTTTCCACTTAAAGTTGAAGAGTTGAAGCATGCGGGGTTGGGTCCATTTGAAAAGGGAATAATATTCCAATAGACAATGGCGAAGAGTAGTTCACATGTTCATAAACAAATCTTTGTAAAGATCTCCTTGTTGGGTAATACACGACAATTCACAATTTGGATTTAAATGTACTAATAACATAGGTTATATAATAATAGATTGTATGTTAGGTATTTTATTGTTTTGAAATATGCAATAACGTTACATCTTTCACTTAAAGTTATAATAAAGTTCATGCTTCTTCCTACTTCAACTTTAATATGTTATTGACTTTGTGGGTCTTCTATTTCTCCCACTTCCATTAAATATGGCATCTTCTTTATGTTGACATAATGTCGCCATACATATTTTAATATAAAGGTTATTGAATAAAAGTAATATAAGCTTCTAGAGGAAGGACTTACCATCCTAAGTGTAATTCCCACATAAAAATACTCTATCGTGTCCATGATGATAATATAATTAAAGGGATTGCACCCCTCCTTATAATCTAATTAAAAGGCAATGCAACCCAAGAAAAGCAATGTAATGTAGAAGGGATCGCAACCCAAACTCATAATATTGGTGAGTTGTATTTAAATATTCTACCCTTTCCTTAACAATAATGTGGTCACCCATAGTACAACCACCTAAAGCTATAGTGTATACAAATAAATAAAACCCATTCCAAATTGTCACATAATCCAAAACATAAACATAACACGTTAATTAGACGACATTACACTCATCTCCTACTATCAATATTTGATTCTTGGTCATGAATGAATTATTGGTAGAGTAATTATGTGATTCTTGGTCATGAATGAATTATTGGTAGAGTAATTATGTAAGTATATTCATATAAGTTATTTCCATGTTTTCTATTATTAGAGATGAAATTTTTTTAATAAATATTCAAAAGGTTGTTAATGATAATAACCACAAGAAAGTATCTGATATAATATTAGTAAGTTAATTGGGTGTAATTTGAGTGGTTGTGAGGAAAAGTCGTTATCCTCTTTATCTAGGTTTAAATCTCCCTTTATATTCAAATGAAGCTTCTCTACAATCATTTTACTACATGTAAGTTTCAAAATGGAAACAATTGAGTGAATATGAATGATAATTAACAACCTGCTCTATGCACATGTGTAATATCCCTAATGTTTGCTAGGCTAGGATATTAATGTTTGATGTCCAATTATGTTATATTTGGCTATGTGATTTTGTTAAACACTTTACATTACAAATAGTTATGTTGGTTGACAACTTTTAGCAAACAGTTTGCATGTAATATAACAAGAGAGATTTCGTCAAACATATTGCATACATCCAATATACTCATGGAATAGAAGAGACAAAATGGGAATCTTTAATTATGGATGAAAACACCAACACGGTACAATCTCTAATGGTTGCTACAGCAGTTGCAATACTTGAATAAAACACACAATAGAAAACAAAAACTTGGTAATGATGCCACTATCTCTTTAATAGTTACTGTCATCTGCTCCAAAGCTCACTCAAACCTCACGCAGCCCTCTTGTTATTGGATAAATTCGTAAGTGTGGACATAAACCGATCTCCCTAGATCCACCTGGATCTAGAACAAAGCAAGACAGAATAATACTCTTTCCCTAGATTTCGACTATTGAATGAACTAGGAGGCAAGAATCATGAACATACCTTATGATTGCTTCCTTTAGTCTTTGTTGTTCCAGCTTCGCTCCAATGCTCTTCTGCAGTCAAGACCAGGACAGCTCAAACCAATCGAAGTGAAAACAACTCAATATATTCAACAGTCAATCTATGTATATGATCAAGGAATTATACAATAAAGTAGACTTAGTTTTATGGGAAAGGGACATATTACTGTATCATATTGATGGAAAGCAAAGATTACAACCTGAGCCTTGATGTTGCAAACCTCCTTTCGATGGCCCTTGGCTCTGACACACACACTTTCTCACTTGTATGAAGAAGATCAACCACTTTTGATAAACTTGCTGGAGTACTTAGCTGCTGTAGCATCAGTCCTTCACACAATCTTTCACTAATTCTCCAATGTCTTGCTTAACCTTGTTTGCTTCTAACCTTTTCCATGAGAATCCCCTCAATATATAGGAGAGAATGAATTAGTTACTTGGATAAGAATGATCCCAAAATATCAGAAAATCC
>JASDQU010683789.1:28357-50443 GCA_032191745.1 Picea mariana | reverse complement strand
CAGGTACTTCACCCAGTTCATCTAAAGGCCTTTCGTGCACTTCCCTGCGAGGTCGGCTACAAAACCAGTGATGTGGGTAGGTCGTTTCTTTCGTACTAACTTCCCTGCAATCAACTGACAGGGGAGGCACACTGCACCACTCTGGATAGAAGCTACCCTGTAGCCTCACTTTCCCTTCTCGACATCACCATAAGTGTCCTTGATATTCTGTGCTAGAGCGTGATCCATGGCCTTTCCGTGGTAAAACTCTTATGGATCAGGTCCTTCCATAATCAACCCTATGATCCTATTGATTAGCATCAGATCAACTGTTATACGATGGTTTAGCCACAAATAGTCATCATGGTAACAAGACAACAACAACTTGACACATGCATTCACCTCCTGGTGTCTACCGAAGTGGGGAATCTTCATGATGTTTAGCAAGGTGGACTGCGCGAGGTTCATAGTCCACAACTGGGGGTTTATCTTCAAATTATTCCCCTTAGTTCTGATCAAGTACTTATGTGGGGCGAGCATGTTATAAACTTTGCGATCTCTGAGGTTGAAGTCGCTAAACTTCAACGCTGCAATCTTATCTTGGTCTGCTCGAACTCCACGTATCCCCTTCGGGAGGTACGTCGTAACCAAGGTGTATTCAAAGTCTCTGGGCACATTGTCTCGATTTACTGCTCCGCTCAGAGGTGGTATATAGGCAAGTAATATGGTCGGGATCAATTTGGAATTCGTTAGATCATCCCTATGCTTGGTTCACTTTTCATTAGATGGTCAGGATGGTCTAGCTCCGTGAGCAGTGGATGGAGAGGCTGGCAATCCTCTCATCGACAGTTCTTGTACACCTGTATACATCGACATGAATCTTTCATTCATGAGTTCGATCATAAATTCTTCAAAAACTTTCTCTACAGCACTCAACTCATCAGACATACACACTCAGGGTTAACAATCTCAGGTTCGGGGAGTAACTTAGACACAGTAATGGGATAGAGAGAAAGAGTGCGATGATCACTGTGAAAAATCATCTTAGTTTGCGGGCTCAAACTATCAGTTGGAAAAAAATTTCTCAGTGCATGGCACGATGGGATAAATAGGTAACTCAGCAACAAGTCACCTGCAACGGGTATGAGCCTTCATTAACTCTATTCTTTCTGTCATGGCATGGTCCCAATGGTCGAATGGTGAGCTATCTATACATAAATGTCTTTCTACCTATTCAGAGCATTGGTCTAATGGTTATAATGTCCCCAATGGCTATATTGCTTCGTCATGGTGAAGTGCCATGTGTCGTTGTTCTGATATCCCAGTGAAGCTCCAATTTTGCAAATTTTCCTTTTGTGAGGTTCCCTCTAGAACCTTCTACAACTTGGAAATCTTAGCTCTCTTCTTACTTAGATTTCTAGCCTTCTTCCCAGTGAGCTTTGTCTCACTATGCTTTTTTTTGTTCTGATTCTTACCTTCTTTTGGCATAGTTACTTCGTGTTGTTGATATTCTTTCCTAAGATTTGAGGGTGATCCTTCTTCTTTATCTGGAATAGGTACTTCAATATTCTGTGGGTCTTCTAGTGTTCTTGCAACTTCGACATATGGGTCTCTGGTGTTAAATAAAGTTGATCTGTTCTTCCATTCTTCAAGCAAGTGTGTGATCCTTCTAGTCATCAATTATTTTAACTCTTCCTTCTATTGTTCTAAAACTTCTTCTTCTTTTTTCCTTCTAGCATGTTCTCTTCCAATCCAAGGTTTTCCTAGTAGCATGGTAAATGGGGCACTGTTATCAATAAATTTAATAATCTCAAAATCTTCCTCTATCAAAGTTCCATTCGCATTCATAGGTATCCGAGTGAGCTTTCCACATAGGTTTATCATATTTCCTTTTAATATTCCTATTCCTCCTAATGAAGGAATCATAGCAGGCCTCCCTATAGCTTCCCAGGTTCTCTCTATCATGATATTCACCTGTGTTTCCTCATCTAGAACAAAATCAATGTCGAAGTATCCTATTCTTGCTTCAAGGCATTCTTTTTCTTTGAAGATCTCTGATAATTTGACATGTCAGTGGTCATTCATGGTTTCTTTCATTTGTAGCAATGCTTTCTCTGATTCTTTCTGGGACTCTGTCATAATCTTAATTTCTGGATCTGTCCTAGGGTTTTCTTGTCTCATGTTCATTTCTTCAAGCTTAGCAATCATTATAGGACAGTCCAATACTTCATGGTCCATAGATTTACAAAAAAGACAACTAGGTCTTCTACCAAGGCATTCCTTAGCAAGATGTCCCATTTTTTTGCAACTGTAATAGAGGGTTAATCCTCTCTTTCTTTTAAATGATCCCCAGCCTTTCCTACACTACGCGCTAGGATCATGGTAGCTAGCCTTCAAACATTTCTTTCTAGGGTCCTACATACACTTATTAGTCCAAACATTCTTTCTATGCATAGGTATAACATATTTTTCACAGTTCTTATCATATCTACTCATATCAAATCTTATTTCATCTATTAATACCCTAAGTTTCAAGCTAGGATAGAATCTATCAAACATACCTAGATTCATACTGTTGAAACAAAAATTTCCACTTATCTTACTTCCACAGAGCACAAAGCTTTCGGATCTATAACTTTTCAATATTCTTACCTTTATTAGAGAACAGAGCTTTCAGATCTTACCTCTTTTAATAAAAAAATTCTCACTTTTACCTTTCTTAGAGAACAACGCTTTCAAATCTTACCTCTTTTCTTCAGATCAGACTGCTTTTCCTTATCATAGAACTTGTCAAACTAAGTAGAGTACTGCACACTAGAGAAACAAATATACACACAGATCTTTAACAATTTCAGGTCGGATCTTTGCACAAAGCTTCTTCTTCCTCAGTTCCCAGCAATCACAGTTTCAGGTCCCTGCAAATGAACCATTTGTTGGCATAGGGGCAGACCCAGGGTTCAACGCTACAACAACGCACCACTAAAACCCTAACTATCGGCCCTTTCGACAACATGTGCGAAGTAGATGAAGTCTCACCTGAGGTAGAGGCAGGGGTGGTTGCATGAATCAGGTGTCTGCAACCATATCTAGGGCACAAATATGTGATTATAATACTTAATAGAGCACTTAGCACTGTTAGTTCATCATTATTTACCAAATATCTACTTCGCAGATAAAATAGAGCATCACAACATTCACCTAGATCTAATGTATTTAAGAACTTAGCATAAATAAATGGATTAGATCTAGTAGATTCAAGCACTAAGCACATTCACCTATATCAGATCTAACATCCAGAATCATCATAAGCACAAAGCATAAGTAGATATATCTATCTATCTAGATCAAGCACTTAGCAAATAACACATAAATACACCAACACATCGCACAGAGCAGAATAACATAGTATTTACGTGGTTCACCCCCAACCTGGGGCTACGTCCACCAACTCTTATTCTTTATTAGCTTCGATCAGTCATCTACATTCACAGAGCCACAAAAAACCTACTCCGCATACGATAGGAGATTTGTGCGTGCCTCTCCAGATCCTCCTTCCCCAAGCTAGTTCTAGCATAAAGACTTTCACAGTCTATACACAAAGCACTATAGATGACTTGCACTCTCCTTTGCAAGCCTCACACAGTATTCACAAAGCCTTTACAATCCACACTTACACTTAGCACTTCCGATCACATAGATTGACCTACTTCCTACATCACCTAGATTCTTATTTATACATTACAAAATAGGCCTAAACATGGGTAAACCCATGGGCTGACATCCCATACCCATTACATATTCCCAAATCCCAAAAAGGACCCAAAAAGGGGTCGAGATCTCGCGATCTCTTCTTTGTCTTGTGCTCCATCTTCGACAGGCTGTTGAAGTCCCAAAATAAGTCAAACTTGACCAAGGATCTCCCAAAACTTGGTCAAGGGCCAACAAGCCTTGAGAGGATGGAAACTTAATTATTTGCTTCACCATAGCATCAATAACTTGGATTTATTATGCACCACTTTCATAAAATCCTATTATAACTAGGGAAGAACTTCAGAAACTATGGGATAGATATATCATCAAGTATTAATGTTCTTACTAACTATTACACACAAAAATCCAATGATAGTTTTCTTGAATAATCATTGTTACTAATATAATACTAGTTACCTGGCCTATCACTACCACTCTCCAATCTATGATATTTTTCATTAAGATCTGTAGTATACCTAGGGAGGTAATATGGGTTACCTAGGGAGGTACCCAATGGGAATGTGGTTATGTATTATTAGTGGAGGCCATTCAATTTAAGGTGGACTAGGTCCACTATATTATTAAATAAATCCCATTATGGTAGTGAGATATCATAAATAGGTTTTCTAGAAGATTCCTTCTCTAGAATGTTCCTAGAAGATAGAGAATGCTATATAAATAAGTGTAAGCAATGGATTGAAGCATAGTGAAGAATATTGTGAATGTATCAAGAATTGCTTGAGGAGTGTTATCTTTCCTTAAGGATTAATATATAGTGTTAACATACCTCAAGGGTTTTGAATACATTCTTGTGATCATTATTTTGGTGAAGGATTTGAGTTATTATTACATCTTATATCTGAAAATGTACTTAAGAAATCAAGTACCTAAATAAATATGCAAATATACTTCATAAATGACCCTTAATCTCAACCAAAATACACCAAACCATTCACTGAATAATCAATAAAATAATATGAGATAAAACCCTTGAGGTAGGGTAACACCATATATTATTCCTTATGGAAAGAATGCACTGCTCAAGCAATACTTACGTGTACAATAATAATATTCTTCACCATGCTTCATCACATTGCTTTCACTCCTTTATATAGCATTCTCTATCTTCTAGGAACATTTTAGAGAATAAATCTTCTAGAAAGCCTATTTATTATATCTAACTACCATACCGTGCCTTATTTAATAATATAGTGGACCTAGTCCACCGTACATTGAATGGACTCCACTAATAATACATAAACACATTCCCATTGGGTACCTCCCTAGGTATACTACACTCCTAGTTCCACTTGTATCACAGTCTAATCAATAACATGATCAGAATCATGAAAACATTTCTTTAATAAAGACACAAGGAAAACATCATGAGCTCTAATGGTATGTGGAAAGGAAAGTCTATATGACATTGGTCCCAATCTTTCTAGGACTTCAAACAATCCACACTATTGCGGTGCTAACTTACCACATGTCACCATCCTTAGGGACATCCTCTTGGGTTTCACCCTAAGTATATCCCATCTATAACTCTTTATGATTCCTCTTTCTTTCTTCATAACACTTTTTAATATACTGGGATACTTTCAAATTCTGCCTTATTTTGATCATTTCCTACCCCATTTCCTTCAACAGTTCTGGTCCAAGTGTGATCTTTCCCACTGGACTATCCTAACTGATTTTGAATTTTCACTTCCTACAATACATAACCTCAAATGGGCTCATCTTCAATGATTTGATAACCATTGTTATAGGAAAACTTCATGAAGGGTAGATATTCTTCCCATCGATTGGGTTGTTACATAATGTGCATCCTCAACATGTCTTCTAATACTCTATTCACTCTTTTGGTCTAAAAATATATTTGAGGATAATAGGTTGTGCTAAATTCTAACTGCATTCCCAATCCTACAAAAAAACCTCTCTAGAAGCTTGAAGTGAACTTCACATATCTATATGAAATTATGGCCTTGGATACCATGCAATCTGAAAATTTCCTTCACAAAAACATGAACAACACCTAGAGCTTTGAAATTATATTTAATGGGAATAAAGTGAGCTACCTTTTTCAACTTATCCACCAATACCATAATAGTCTCATGTCCCTGGACCATTTTTGGAAAACCAGTAATAAAATCCATGGATATAGTCTCCCATTTCAATTCTAGAATTGGCAAAGGCTGCAATAGTCCTACATGGTGTTTGTGTTCTACCATGACTTGTTGACACTCCAAACATTTGACAATGTACTCAACAATGTTTTTCTTCATTTTTGGATAGTAATACAATTTCCTTACTATTATTACCATTTTCTAGTAACTAGGATGACCTACATAAGGTCTCCTATGGAATCCATCCATGATCAAATGCTTCAGATCTACTAAATTTGGCACATACAACCTATTGTTATTAAATAATATTCCATTAGTTGTAAGCTGATACTCTTCATATGTTTTCTCACTAGTTTCTTTATGAAATCTCTCTCTTTCCTAATTGAAAATCTCATCCTCTTGTAATAGGGATCTAATCCTTTGCTTGCTGTCATATTCTCCTACACTTGTTGCTACTAAGTGTATGGTTGGCACACTCCAAATGAGTGCATATGCCACTCTATTTTCCTTTGCTTTTATGTGTTTGATATAGAAATGAAACTCGTTAATCAACGCCATCCACCTGGTATGTCTAGCATTCAACCTTTTCTGGAAAAAAAATACTTTAAGCCAAAATGGTATGTCATCAGAACAAACCTTATTCTAAACAAGTAATGTGTCCACATCTTCAACACATGTACAATTTTTATGAGCTCCAGATCACGTATGACATACCATTGATCATGCTCATTTAGATTTTGTGATTCATAATGTGTCACTTTTCCTTCTTACATGAGGACCCCACCTAGTCCTTCTTTGAAAGCATCCGTACAATTCAATAAATCATCTTCAGGGTCTGCAATATTCAAAACAAGTTCATTTGTCAAAAGATGCTTCAACTACTGAAAGCTGGATTCACACTCTATTGACCACACAAATTTCTTTCCTTTCCTATTTAATGAAGTAATGGGATGAATAATCTTCAAAAATTCCTTAATGAACCTTCTACAATATCTATATAACCCCATGAAATACCTTACCTCTATCACATTTCAAGGGGTACGATAATCCTTGATTTCCTTGATCTTTTTGGGATCTACTGCCACTCCTTCTATCGAGATTGTGTGGCCTAAGTACTGGATTTATTTCTAAAAGAGGTCACATTTACTGAACTTAGCATATAGTTGGTGATCACTCAACACTTGTAACACCATTTTGGGATGTTCTTCATGCTCTTCCTTAGTCTTGGAATACACCAAAACATTATCAATAAAAACTAATAAATTTTTGTCCAATTACTTACTGAGAACATTATTCGTCAAGCACACGAAGGTAGCTAGTGCATTGGTAAGCCCAAATGGCACTACCACAAAATCATAATGTACATACCTTATTATAAAGGTTGTCTTCTAGATGTATTTGTTAGCATCGTGATTTTTGCAGTTAGAGTTAGTCCTAGATGAGTCATAGTTCATGTGACAAAGGGTGTGAGGTCAATGACCAAATAACGAATGGGTCAAAATCAGCAAGTAGTGGCTCTAGCCCTTGGATTCGGGAAAGTACGTAATGATTAGTCATGTGGGACTTGTAATGACCCCTTTCCCTAAAGATCGAGTCCTATAAGAAAAGGGGAATTTACGTTCCAAAGATCGAGGCAATTTGTTGGGATAAAGGTCACATCAAAAGATATAATGAACATCATCACCTAATTATGAAGTCAGAAAGGTGAAAAATCATGTTTCTCCTATCATGTATACTCTTCCACTCTTATCATTTGTACTTTTTACACTTCAAAGTGTACCCGTCGCATGAGTTTTCTATGAAAATATTCAACCTTCTTCCAAACTTCTCATCACCATGGATTTATCATCCTCTTCCATGATTCCATTCCTTATCTGTTCCAGTATAAATACTGGTCACCCTGCATGCCTCTCCCTTACTTTCTGGATTTGTGCATTGTCTATGGGTTTTTTTGCAATCTCTATATCCCTTCACTATGTGAAAGTTGATTTCCATTGTTCATATTGTAAGTCTATTGATTTGAGTTGCCACGTCTCCTTCATTGTTTTCAGTCATGGTTTAAATTTTGTTGGAGTTCGATGTGAACTAGCATGTTGGACGTTATTTCTTCTTGGGGTCAGCCTTTCTTCTTTGGAATTTCCTCTTGTCATGTTGAATTTATCACTGCACCTAAATTCCCTTTCTCGTGACAAGTCTCTCGTTGTTGTTTTCCACCACACCGAGTTTCCCCACTACACTGAAATTTTCCATCGCACCTTACTGTCGCGCCATGAACTCCTGTGGCTGATTTTGTTTGTCACACAAAGATTTTGTGACTTCCTTTATGAAAGTATTTGCGAAGTACATCATTCTTATTTTCCACGAAGAGAGGGTGTCACAGTTCATTACCACGTACATGAGATAAGTATATATTGGCATCATTGAAATGTCCCAAAGCATAATAAAGAAGGTGAGAAGTGGCAGGGTCATGAGGTCCGAGCCTCAAGACCTGGAATTAATAAATGAAGATCTGGAAATCAAGGCGTATTTTGAACAAGCCAGATGCATGCACTTTTGTGAAAAGATCAAATGATACAATGTGAATTTGGCTAAGAAATTCTCCCCCAATTTTACTGGGGTCTGTGCGACCATTGTGGGAATGACCTTCCAAGTGACGAAGGAAACTCTGTCATCTACGATGGAGATCCCTCTGTGTGGTGAAATATTTTTTAAAGGCATGCCTTTAGACATTTTATGCTATAAAGACTTTATCAAGCCCAACTGTATAAATCGGAAAATTGGAGTTGATATTCCAAGCCAGTACCTTCGGGAGCCTTTCCAAAATATTCTAAAGGTAATCAGAAGATATTTCACCTATGAAGGAAGGTTTGATAGGGTGTACCCATATCACATCAGGTTTTTGATGCACTTCACAGGGAAAAAACCTTTGAATCTACCTTTCTTCTTGCATCAAAGCTTGGAAAATATGGTAGACAATGTCCATGCCGAGGTTGGCCAACCAGGTAACAATTTATCCCATTTCTCATTAATCAAGTTTTTGGTGGTTGAAGAATTGAGATGTTTGAACACAGAATGGGATTCACTTATGATTTTGGATGACATCCCCAGAGACCCCAAAGGATACATTCCTCTATCTATGAGGGAAACACCATTCCATAGCGCAGGGGTGAGAAAGGAAGATGTCACTGGAAATGGAAAGGAAATATAAGACTCGTCATCCCACCAGCCAACACCCCAGTAAAGAGGTAGGCCAAGGTTGATTAAGAAACCCTAAGAGAGCCAAGCTCCCAGTGAGCCGCGCACCCAATCTACTGCCAAGAGATTACTCATGCACGTCATTCGACTAGAGCATGTTGAAGGTTCAAGTATGGGAATTAGTGAAATGTGAAGGAAGTTAGGTGATGAAAATGTGAATCTTTAGGAGTTGTCGCAAGAGATGAAGTAAGCGCAACTCACTATAACCGAACTGTACCAAGAAAGCAGAGAATTAAGAAGACAACTGGGAGAAAGGACTATTGAAACACCAACGTCGCAAAGTTAGAAAGGGAATATAAATTGGCTCAAAATACAACTCAGAGAGGCACAAGACGTAATTATCCAGTTGCGGGAGGAACAAAGGGTGTCAGAAGAAAGAATATCAGAGAATTTCAAGGAATGTAGACAGAACATGGATAACACCCACACAACTCTTGCCAGTGCTCAGGAAAAACTGAAAGGAAATGTGGTCTTGTGGAGATAGGTGAAGAATATGAGTAAACAAAACTGGTCTCTTAGAAAAACACTTAGAGTTTTAAGGTTGCAGGCAAGGCTAGGAGCATGAGTAAGACAACCCCATTTTGTCCTATTTATCGTGGGATGGAATATTTCTTCCGCGCATATCCTATTTCCTTCCGGTAATAAGAAGTCTGACATGGCACCTGTGCGGTAAATATTCATTGCACAAATAATGTAAAATTACCTAGTAAAGAGAGCATGTATAAATGAAATGCATGCCAATTTTGGAAGAGATGCATGGTCCTCCAACCATTGTGGCCACCTGAAGTTACATGAGCGACCGCAAATGGATGTCCTCTACACCAACTCACCACGTGCATGCTACAACCAGTGATTGTGCAACAACAACCAAAGCCCATTATACAAAGGTGACAGAGTTTCCCACAGTGCACTCAATTACTCGGGCACCCCTTGAAGGAAAACATCGATTTATCATAGCCTGATGACTGAATCTTACGCATGATTGAATGATTAAGACAAATGTGTCGGTTATGTTATGATTGGGTGCAGTCGGGTTTCTATTTTTGGTAAACTCTATTGAAAAGGTTGTTTGGGGGGAAGTAACTGAATCCGAGATTCTAGAGGAAAGTAATTCAAGGCATAGCATCCCAAGAGGGCATTAGTTTTCTATATATTTTATCTTTTCAATTTAAGNTGTAATTTTTGAATCTAATGGAAATAATAATGAAAAGGTCCTGAAGATTTGACAAAAATATTCTAATGGTGGTGGTTTGATGTATTGTGATCCTATCTATGTATGTACTTCCTGTTTCCTGTAAGTTCATGTATGTTCTCTTTGTTTAAATTGGAACACTTAACGATTTTAAAATTCATCGTGCGGTGATTTAGACTCAACCAATTAAAATCTGTGTTTCTCTTCTAAGTAATTTAGAATTCATCTTTAATGGTGCTCTGATTTTCTTTATGTCCTCTTTTCCTTTGCCATACACAATGACAAGAAAATTGAAAGACCATTTCCTATTTATCCTTTATCCTCTCAAATATTCCTTTACCAGTCATTTATTTCTCTCGTTTTCAGGGGGTTGACTCCATAGCCCAAAGTTCTGTATTTCCTTTCCAGCGAAACCAAAAAACACTTCTCAAACATATAAATCTAGTCGACAATCCAAAGTATTATCTATCAGAGACTAGGTCTGAGAGAGATCCCTCTCTAGATTGGAAAGGATAGTTTCCACTCTTAAATTTGGTTTGTAGGTTACCTTTGTAGTTCGTTTCTCTTCAACCCAAGAATTTACCAAGTGCTAACATCTTTGTGTTGTTGTCCGGGATGAACTTGACTTTCTATGGGAAAATGACTGAAGCTGTAGAGTTGATCCCTAAGGATAACAGTGGATCAAACACCTATATTGGCTAAAAATTATTTTACCTTGGGGATTTCATTGAATAATATCAATAGCGTAGAGTAGTTAGAATCCGAAATCCTGGCTCCTAAAAAAATTTACACTAGAGCAAACCCTGATCCAAAGCCTGCAGTATCTGTGTCTAATCTTGAAAAACTTCTGCGCAAAGGAAAGGAAAGGATAGTGGACCCTTTATGTTACCTGGACAAGAACCTATCTTTACCTAAAGAAGAAGTAAACATAATTGACGATCTTGAATTCTATTTATTATTTGAATAAACTCTGTTCAGGTCTAGATCAGAGTCCTATTTGAATGAAATCATTTTTTATGAGAAAAATTTTTAATCTATGATACCAACCAACCCCCTACGAACTTCCATAATTCCCACTCAGACCATCCATCCAGTTCAAATTTCTCCTTGAGTCAAGGCCACTAGGTTCTCCCCTGTAGCCTTGCCGACCCAATTACATGATTTGCCTTAGAATTATAACCAGAGAATAAAATTATACGATGCTAAAGGGAATGATTCAAATCCAAAAAACTTAGAGTGGCTTAATTATTTTGTTAACCTAGAAGAGGTAGACCATGACGATGAAAAAATGAGATTGCTTGCACAAAGTCTCTTAGGGGAGGTCAGAAAATGGTTCAAAGCCCTTCCAACAACGAATATCCCTGATTTTGCATCTTTTGAAACACTTTTTATTTACAGGTGGGGTGATAAAAAGAATCCTCTTCAGTTACTAACTCAGTACAATAACATAAAAAATATACCAAATGAAACAATGTAAGAGTTCTCGACCAGATTCATGAAAGTTTATAATTCAATTCCCATAGAAGTCAAACCTCCTCTTGGAGTTTCCCATCTTCGATATGATGATTCTTTTGAGAGTGACTTTGCCTTGTTGTTAAGAGAAATAATATCTAATACATTAGATTACATGATGAGTGACGCAATTAAAGTTGAAGTAAATCTGATGGCATCGGGGAAGATCAAACATAATCTTGATAGAAGTGGGAAGAAGGAACAAGGTAAAGAACAACTCTCCACATCTCAATCATTAGATGAAAAATTTGACTTGATGATGAAGACTATGGAAAGACTCATGGAAAGGATGTATGTGGAGAACAAGCCTTCCACCAGGGAGAAAAATATTTTTCAGCCTAGAAATCAAAATTTTAGAAGAGCCCCAGTTCCATACATTAGGAAAAGAGACCAAAGAGATCAAGGTGATCAATGGATAAAACCTCCTTTCCAAAACAACTATGCAAACAAATATTTTGATCAAATAATCCAAGACCAGATGCATTGCTACGACGATATATAAACATACGTGTTTTTAACAAAAGTAGAGCATGATCAATTTATGGATGTGAATGACGAGTTTATGTAGGAGAATTATGATATGTTGTCATCAGAAAGAGAGGAGTTTAGGAAAGTATACCACAATGTTATCATGCAGTTTCAGAAGCTGCATAACCTCAAAAGTAAAAAGGCGCCTGTAGAGCTTCCGATGGGGAATCCCACAAGGGAAATCCAGACAAATACCCCTTCTTCAAGTCAACCAAAGAAAGATAATTCAGTAAGGGATGTAATGGAGAAAGGAAAATTAAAGGAAGAACCCCCAAAGAAAGCACCTGAGGAAAGAAAAAGCTCCATCTCCTTTTAATTTTGAAAGAGAAATGGATAAAATCAAAATCTCTGTTTCATTTAATGAACTGGTCAAGAATGAAGAGTATAGAAATAAAATCATTAAAATGATAAATATGGAAGAAGCCTCTGACACCTTGAACATACAAGATGACCACCCTGCTATCTTGTTTGGTTCGCACGTGGAAGAGAGTGGCGATGTTGATGATGTTCCTCCTTTCTATGTGAGCCTTAAAATTCATGACGTGACCTTACATAATTCCATGCTATATTCATGCACATCACATAATCTTATGCCCAAGGTGGTCATGGATGAGTTGGGCCTAGAAATTACAAGGCCTTATAAATATATTTTCTCTTTTGACTCAAGGAAGGTGAGATGATTAGGTTTGATCAAAGATTTGGTCGTGTCATTGTCTCAAATCCCATCCAAAAATTTGGTCATGGATGTGGTAGTTGCCGACATCCCTCCAAAATTTGGCATGCTGTTATCTAGATCTTGGGCTACAAAATTAAAGGGAACCTTGCAGATGGACATGTCATATGCTACTATCCCTGTTTTTGGCCAAGAAAGGAGATTGTACATGGAAGTGTTTCTCAAGTACATGGTGTGTAGCAAAACCCAAATAAATAATCATCCTATTTACTCTGTTGACACTGAAGTCGGCTCCTCTATTTTTTATAATAACTTAATTTTTGAACAGGGGAAGCTATCAACTGTCATGACTGTCGAAGAAAAAATCGAGCATCGAATAGAGGAAATTGCAGATTAGAAATACATTGCAGAAAATGAAATGTGGAATATGAGCTTTGATGGAGCTGTCAACAGGGAAGGAGATGGAGTTGGTGTGTGGATTAACCCTCCCAAAGTGGGTACAAAACTCTATTCTTACAAACTCACTTTCGATTGTACCAATAATATGGATGAATATGAGGCGCTGATTTTGGGTTTGAGGACTTTAAATGAATTGGGTGCTAGAAGGATAGTTATACATGGGGATTTCGAGCTCATCATTAACCAGGTAAAGGGTATATATCAGTCCAAGCATCCTAGATTGAGATCATATATAAATTTAGTGCTTGATCTCCTTGAAAATTTTTCAAAATACAATTTGTCAGTGATTCCTAGGGGGAAAAATCAAATTGCAAATGCTCTGGCTACTTTAGCTTCAGTTTTCAAAATTCCAAATTTTACAAATAAGAAGTATGAAATTGAAGTCAAACAGAGGTCCACAGTACCTGATAACATTAAATATTGGCAAGTGTTTGAAAACGATAAACAGGTAGAAAGATTCCTCCAAATGAGTGATGAATTCACTAATGTAAATATTGATGATGAGTGTTGTTATGAAGAAAATGAATATGCAACTGTGTTCAACAATAATGATCTTTTTCAGAATCAGATAGCTAGAAGAGATACAGTGTAGTTGAAAAACAACATTATTCCGAAAGGCTTGTTTCCACTAGAAAATATTTTTGACAACAATGATGTAGCTAGAAATCCTAAAATCACTACGAACGATGAGGACATAGAACATTGCAACATTGGAACTCAAGAAGATCCCAATATTATCAAACTATAAAAAATGCTCACTCAAATCAAAAACAGGTATATCAGCCTTATGAAAGACTTCCTTGATGTCTTTGCATGTAGTTATGAAGATTTGAAGGTCTATGACACTAAGGTAATTCAACATGTAATTCCCATCAAGGATGATCAAAAACCTTTCAAGAAAAATTTGAGACGAATCAACCTTATGTTGTTTCCATTAATTGAAAAGGAGGTAAGGAAACTATTTGATGTAAATATTATTGTGTCCTTAATATTTCCAAGTAGGTGGCTAACCTTGTGCCTGTCACGAAGAAAAGTGGTGAGATAAGGTTGTGTGTAGAATTTTAGAATCTAAACAGGGTGTGTCTCAAAGACCATTATACACTTCCTAAGATGGATTACATCCTGCAGAAGGTGGTTGGATCTTAGAAAATGTCGATGCTCGACGATTTTTCTTGATACAACCAGATCATGGTGCACTTGGATGACTAAGAGAAGCTATCTTTTACAACACCTTGTGGTACTTTCATGTATGCAAAAATACCTTTTAGGCTTATGAATGCTGGAGAGACTTTGAAAAGGGCCATGGAAATAGCCTTTGTTGATGAGAAGGATCAGTGTATTGTGATTTAATTGGATGATATCATTGAGTTTTTAGATTCTGATGATCAACATCTCGAACATCTAAGAAATTTTTTTTAGAAATGTAGAAAGTTTGGCATTTCATTAAATCCAAAAAAATCAATCTTTGGGATGCAAGAAGGGAAATTTCTTGGATAGATCATTTCAAAGGAAGGCATAAAAATAGACCCCAATAGAGTGGAAGGAATTCTAAATATTGACACTCCCAGGAGTAAGAAAGAGGTATAGTCTTTCCTAGGCAAGGTAAATTTTCTAAGGAGGTTCATTCCCAACTTGGCTGAAATCATAAAGCATGTCACAAATATGCTCAAGAAAGGAAATGAAATAAAATGGACTCCTGAAGTTAGGAAGTTGTTTGAATATATTAAAGTAGTGATGAACAAAGATCCAATGTTAGCCATCCTGAATTTTGCAAAAGAATTTATCTTATTTTCATTTTCCTCAGAACACACCATTGCTGGCATTTTGTTACAAAAGGATGAGCAGAAATTTGAAAATCCCATAGCTTATTTCAGCAGGACATTGAGAGAATCCACACTAAGGTATGACATCATGGAAAAATAAGCGTATGCCTTGGTGAAGGCCCTTAAAGAATTCAAAACTTATATATTGCATTCTCAGGTCATTGCTTATGTGCCTAGCAATTCTCTAAAGGATATCTTGACTCAGCTTGATCCTGAAGGGAGAAGGGGAAAATGGATCACAGTAATGTTTGAGTATGACCTCAAAATCAAGCCTACAAAGATGAGTAAGGGTCAAGGGCTCGTAAAATTAATGGCGCAGTCGAATTGTGATGTTTTGGGAATCAATTTTATTATTGATTTGTTGGAAAATTCACAAGAAGAAGTAGTCCCATAGATATCTCAAAAGTTCATTGATTCTCCTTGGTAGAATGGAATTATTTACATGTTAAGAAATTTAGAAGATCCTCTCAGATTGAGAAAAACCAAAGCCAGATTTTTGAAGTTGAAAGAAATGAAGTTTTGCATTCTGGACAATTCTCTCTATTGGAAATATCGAGGTGGGATATTACTAAATTGTTTGCTGGAGGAAGATATGAAAAAGGATATTAAAGAGTTTCACAAAGGAGACTGTGGGGGGCATCATTATTGGAATACCACTGTGCACAAAATCTTGAGGATGGGTTTCTATTGGCCCAATATTTTTTTCGATGTATACAAGGAAGCTTCCAACTGCCATAAATGTTAGATATTCGATGGGAAAAGAAAGATGCAACCCCTATCTTTAAAACCTATCTCTGTTGAAGCACTTTTATGCAATGGGGTCTGGATTTTATAGAGAAATTCATCCGCCATATTCATCTTAGCATAGGTGGATACTGACGTCCACAGACTACTTCACCAAACGGATCGAAATGGTCCCCACAAGGAAAGCTATTAATTTAGTTATCATTCAGTTATTAGAGAGTAACATCTTGTCTAGGTTCAGTTGTCCATTCAATATCATCACTGAAAATTCAGTGACATTCAAGTCTAAGAAGATGGATAAATTCTGCATCAAATATAACATAAATTTGGTCCATTCCATAGCTTATTACCCACAGGATAATAGATTGGAAGAGTCATCTACCAAAAGTTTGACCAGGATTATTAAAAATCTTCTGCATGAAAACAAGAAAGCTTGGCACAAAAATATTATCTATGTGTTATGGGTCGACAAAATCACCACTAAAAAGTCCATCTCCAGATCACCTTTCCAAATTGTATATGGTACAGAGGAATTTTTTCCCACCTCATTGGGATTGCTAGTGAGGAGACTGTTGCAAGAGAAAGAAGCTGAACCAAACAACACTCAAAGGAGAATAAACAAATTGGTCCATGCACAACAAATGAGAGAACAAGTCTTCAAGAAATCACAGCTACACCAAGACAAAATGAAAATAATTTTCAATAGACACACCAAAGAATAGGATTTCAAGGTAAATGATTTGGTACTAAAGTGGGACGCGATAAATGAAGATAAAGGGAGGCATGGGAAGTTTGATCATCTTTGGATGGGGATTTTCAGGATTGTCGTGTACCATGGGAACAATTCCTATTTGCTGCAAGAGATTAATGGAGATCTCACTGGTGGGGGAGCTGTGACTGGTAGGTTTCTCAAGCATTATCTTGTTTAACAAGTTTTTTCAGTCTTTCATGTCACTATAAATAACCATTTCTATTTTCAGAGAAAGCGTTTTGATTCAGTAGTCAGCAAAAATTGAAGCCTAAAGTGAAGGCCCTAAGTTTATGCTGAGTCTAGCTATAACTATGTCAAGGAGGTATGGAGTGAGTCATTTTCTTCATTTTAGAGTCTTAAAGTCAAGTAAAACGCAATGGTCAGGAACTTGGTCTTCTTTTCTTTGCCAGCTCACTGGGATGATAGCATCCCCATTGGAGCCAACTATTAGCATCGTGATTTATGTAGTTAAAGTTAGTCCTAGATGAGTTGTAGTTCGTGTGTCAAAGTGTGTGAGGTTAGTGACCGAATAACGAATGGGTCAAAATCATCAAGTAGTGGGTCTGGCCCTTGGAGTTGGAAAAGGGCGTAATGATTAGTCATATGTGAATTGTAAAGGTCCCTTTCCCTAAAGATCGAGTCCTATCAGAAAAGGGGAATTTACATGCCAGAGATCGAGGCAAGTTGTTGGGATAAAGGTCATGTTGAAATATATAACGAACATCATCACCTAATTATGAAGTCAGAAAGGTGAAAAATCATGATGCTCGTATCATGTATACTCTACCGCTCTTATCATTTGTACTTTTTACACTTCAAAGTGTACCCGTCACACACGTTTGCTGCAAAAATATTCAACCTGCTTCCAAACTTCTCATAGCCATGGATTTATCATCCTCTTCCATGATTCCATTCATTATCCTTTCCAGTATAAATATTGGTCACCCTGATTTCTTCTCCTTTACTTTCTAGATTTGTGCATTGTCTATGGTTTTTTCTGCAAGCTCTAGAGCCCTTCACTATGTGAAATTTGATTTCCATTGTTCGTATTGTAAGTCTATTGATTCAAGTTGTCGTCTCCTTCATATTTTTCAGTCATGGTTTAAAGTGTGTTGGAGTTCGCTGTGAACTAGCATGTTGGATGTTATTTCTTCTCAAGGTCAACTTTCGTCTTTGGAATTTCCTCCTGTCGTGCTTAATTTCTCATTGCGCCTAAATTCCCTGTCTCATGAAAAGTCTCCTGTTGTTGTTTTCCACCGCACCGAGTTTCCCCACTGTGCTGAAATTTTCCACCGTGCCTTAGTGCCGCACCATGAACTCCTGTGGTTGATTTTATTTGTCTCGCAAATATTCTTTGACTACCTTTCTAATAGTCTTTGCGAAGTCTGTCATTCTTATTTGTTGCACAGAGAGGGTGTCACAGATCATTACCTCATGCATGAGATAAATATATACTAGCATCATGGAAATGTCCCAAAGCATAAGAAAGAAGGCGAGAAGTGGCAGGGCCGTGAGGTCTGATCTTCAAGACCTAGAATTAATAAACGAAGATTCAGAAATCAGGGCATCTTTTGAACAAGTTGGATGCATACACTCTTGTGAAAAGATCAAAGTATACAATTCCAAGTTGGATGAGCTATTCGCCCTCAATTTTACTGGGGTCTGTGCAACCATTGCGAGAATCACCTTTCGAGTGACAGATGAAACACTTTTAGCTGTGATGAAGATCTCTCCATGTGGTGAAAAATGGTTTAAAGGAATGCCTTTAGACATTTTGTGCTATAAAGACTTTCTCAAGACCAAATGTCTAAATGGGAAAATTGGAGCCGACGTTCAAAGCCAGTTCCTCCGGGAGCCTTTCCAAAAGACTCTAAAGGTAATCAGAAGATATTTCACTTGTGAAGGAAGGTTTGATAGGGTGTAACCATATCACATCAGGTTGCTCATGCACTTCACAGGGAAAAAACCTTTGAATCTACCTTTCTTCTTGCATCAAAGCTTGGAAAAGATGGTAGACAATGTCCAGGCCAAGGCTGACCAACCGGGGAACAATTTATCCCATTTGTCATTAATCAAGTTTTTGGTGGTCAAATAATTGGGATGTTTGAATAAATACTAGGATTCATTTATGATTTCGGATGACATCTCAGATACCCCAAAGGAGACATTCATCTATCTGCAAGGGAAAAATCATTCCATAGTGCAGGGGAAAGAAAGAAAGATGCCATAGGAAAGGGAAAGGAAATAGAAGACTCACCATCCCACTAGCGAGCACCTCGGAAAAGAGGCAGGCCAAGGTTGATTAAGAAACCCGAAGAGAGCCAAGATCCTAGTGAACCACACACCCAGTCTACTGCCAAGAGATTACTCATGCGTGTCATTCGGCTATATCTTTTTGAAGGTTCAAGCATGGGAATTGGTGAAAGGCGGACGAAGTCAAGTGATGAAAATGTGAATGTTCAAGAGTTGTTGAAAGGGAAACTCAATATCACCAAATTTTACCAAGAAAACAGAGAATTAAGAAGACAACTGGCAGAAAGGACTATTGAAACGTCGACGTCGCAAAGTCAAGAATGGAATGTAAATTGGCTCAAAAGACATCTCAGAGAGGCACAAGATGTAATTATACAACCACGAGAGGAACAAAGCTGGGTGTTAGAAAAAAGAATCTCAGAGCATTTCAAGGAATGTAGACCAACCATGGATAACACCCACGCAGCTCTTGCTAGTTCTCGGGAAAAAATGAAAGGAAATGCGATCTTATGGAGATAGGTGAAGAATTTGAGTAAACAGAACTGGTCTCTTAGAAAAACACTCAGATTTTTAAGGTTGCAGGTGAGGTTGGGGGAATGAGTAAGACAAACCCATTTTGTACTTTTTTATCATGGCATGGAATCTTTCTCTGCACATATCATGTTTCCTTCCCTTAACAAGAAGTCTGATGTGACACCTGCACAATAAATATTCATCACATAGATGTTGCAAAATTACCTACTGAAGAGAGTAGGTATAAATGAAATGCATGCCAATTTTGGAAGAGTTGCATGGTCTCCCAACCATTGCTACCACCAAGAGTTACATGAGAGACTACAAACGAGTGTTCGCTACACCAACTCACCATGTGCATGATACAACCAATGATTGTGCAACAACAACCAAATCCCTTTATAAAAAGGTGATAGAGTTCCCCACAGTGCGCTCGATTACTCGGGCACCCCATGAAAGAAAATTCTGGTTTATCACAGCCTGATGACTTAATCTTACTCATGACCAAAATATTGAGACAAATGTGTCTATTATGTTATGATTGGGTGTAGTCGGGTTTCTATTTTTGGTAAACTCTATTGAAAAGGTTATCTGGGGGGAAGTAATGGAATCAAATATTCTAGAGGAAATTAATTTGAGGCATAGCAGCTCGAGAGGGCGTTACTTTTTTATATATTGTATATTTTTGATGTAAGCGAGGTGGGAAAAGTAATGTAGACAGAGGACTCTTGAATGTAATCTTTGAATCTGATGTAAATAATAATGAAGAGGTCCTGAAGCTTTGAAGAAGAGATTCTAATGGTGGTGGTTTGATGTATTGTGATCCTATCTATGTATGTACTTCCCATTTCTTGTGAATTCATGTATGTTCCCTTTGTTTAAATTTGAACTTTTAACAAGTTTAAAATTCATCGTGCGATGCTTTAGACTCAACCATTTAAACTATGTGTTTCTCTTCTAAGTAAGTTAGAATTCATCTTTAATGGTGCTCTGATTTTCTTTATGTCCTCTTTTCCTTTGCCATACACAACGACAAGAAAACTGAAAGACCATTTCCTATTTAGCCTTTATCCTCTCAAAGATTCCCTTACCAGTCATGATTTCTCTCGTTTTCAGGGGGTTGACTCCATAGCCCAAATTTCTTTATTTACTTTCCAGTGAAACTAGAAAACACTTCTCAAACATATAAATCTAGATGACAATCCAAAGTATTATCTATCAGAGACTACGTCTCAGAGAGAGCTCTCTCTAGATTGGAAAGGTTAGTTTCCAGTATTAAACTTGGTTTGTAGGTTACATTAGTAGTTCATTACTCTTTAGTCCAACAATTTACCAAGTTCTAAAAATATTCATCCTTGACCTTGACTTGATGATATCCCGATCTCAAATCAATCTTAGAGAAAAATTTAGGTCCTATGAGCTAATAAAAAATATCATCAATCCTGGGCAATGGATACTTATTCTTGATGGTCAACTTGTTCAATTTTCTGTAGTCAATAAAAAAGCACAATGTACCATCCTTATTCTTCACAAACAATGTTGGTTCTCCCCATGGGGATACACTCAGCCTAATGTACCCTTTATCCAACATATATTTTAGCTATACCTTCTACTCCACTAGTTCTGGTGTGTTCATCGTGTAGGGTAGTTGTGATGCTGGTACTAATCTAGGTATAAGGTTTATTGAAAAATCAAGTTCCCTCTTTGGAGGAAGTCCATGCACCTCCTATGGAACCACATCTCTAAACTCCCATAGCACTGGCTAATATTTAGGCTTTATCTCTTTTCTTTCTATTGAATTAATCACTTGTATCGCATATACAAATCTTTATTTCCTACTAAATTTCTTAAGCTCTAGCAATGATATTTTTCTAACTGAAACTAGATTCCAAATTCCTTGCAAAACTCTCGCATTTCCTTATTCATATTCACATTCTAAAGTTTTTTCATAACAGTTCAATTTCAATTTGTGAGATTATAACCAATCCATTCTTAACAACACATCATACGATCCTAGAGGAAGGATATTCAAAGCTTCCAGAGTATGCAGTCCACTCATTTCAAATGGACAAGCCTCTATCACCTCTTCCACCTTTCTCTTATTTCTTGTGTCTAACTGAACCAACCATGCCCTTGCATGTTTCCTTATCTATAAGGAACATGATTTAACAATTTGAGTTGAGATATAACTAAGGTTAGATCCAAGTTCAATTAAAATAAAAATGGGTTGCATGGAAACTATACCTTCCAACTCCAGTATATAAGCCTAAAGTTCTGCTTGCTGATTTTCTAGAGTTGCATATATTTTGGGAACACTTGTGGCCACATCATTGACTATGTTATCCTTCTGAACATGGTAAACTATTTTGTTTTCATGCTACCTATGAGAACAATATATTAACAAATGCGCCTCTCCACAACACCAACATTGTAAACGCACCTTCTTTGTCTCCTCTACTATTTCTCTCACCTGTCTTGCTGGCCTGTTTCCACTTTGAGATGGAAAATTCTGTTGATACATACTCCTA
>JASDQU010683789.1:955-13804 GCA_032191745.1 Picea mariana | reverse complement strand
CATTCCCCCCCCCCCCCCCTCTCAGTTGTTTTAGTAATTTCAACATTCATCCATCAAGGAGTTGGATGAACACTAAAGATGAAATGTCATGACGTGATTGTTTAGGTCTTGTCTTGATAGAACATCAAACTTAGGAATGTCTGATGGTAATTTGGTAGGTATGACTGGCCGATAGATATAATGAAAAATAGGATCATTTAAAATCCTAGATAAATCTAGTAAATCCAAAGTATCTAGAAACGACAATTGTCTATTCACTTGAGGAAACTGGTTATTTTGAGGAGGCAATCCCGTAGGTATACCAGTAGGACAATAAGCATTATGTAAATAGTTAGAGGGTCCTTTCAAATTCAGTTGTGGAGGGTTTTGATTCAGGTAGCCAACATGTATTGGTTTATTGGGCATGTTACCTTGGAAAGGAGCATTAGACTGAAGAGATTGACCCCACATAGGATTTACAGAGCCTGGATATGGTTGCCCGATATTAAGGGGTACAAAAGAATTTAATTGAGTATTTTTACCCCCAAGCAATTGTTGATTTCCTTGGAAAGGAAAATTCAGGTATATATTTGTGATCCAGGTATATATCGTCCATAAACTAGGTTATGACCCCCAACTTGAGGTTTCCCTCCAACGGGAATTTGAAAACCAGAAGTGGCAGAATGACTTGTGCCTCCAATTTGATTGGAGATACTTGGGACAGGATGATTAGATCCTTCGGGTAGAGGAGGAATGGTAGGCCCTCCGGATAGAACCTAGGTAGGTGTGGGAACAAAACCGCTAGAAGCATTATACCCAAGTGGAACAAAAGGATTAGGTCCTTTGGATGGACCCTAGGTAGGAGTAGCAATAAAAGTATTAAGAGTGTTCTACCCAGGTGGAAGTGATGGAATTGATCTAGGCGGAAGTGGTGTTCCAATAAAATCTTGAGTTATGACCATACTTCCGATAGAAACATGTGTAACTTGTGGGACCACGGTAGAGCTAGTGAGATGGAGGGGAAGAATTGTATGAGTACCAACCAACAATGAGTCTGAAACCATAACAACATTACTGGTTTTTCTAGTAAAATGATCTAAAGGTACTATATAAGCAGTAGAAGTAATGGGTGTATGTGATGACATAGGTTGATTTGGGCTCATTTTTAGTTTATCAAAACTATCGTGTCCTGAGGAGGTCCTGAAAAAAGAACGGATGGGGACTGAGCTAGGATTAAAAATTCCAGCAGTATGAAGCAGAGTTATAAATGATTCACTTTGAAAGGGTGGATCATCCACACCAGACTCTGCGTAAGGTCCCATAGGTATTCTAGTATAGTCTTCAACAACAACGTCTCCTGAAGAGTTTGTTCAAAGAAAAAGTGGATCTTGTATAACACTCAATAACTAATTTACAGGAATTCTTGATTCTACCAATGGAGTATAACTTATGATCTCGTAGGACACGTCGTTATTGACTACTCCTTTAGGAGAAGTACCCTCTCGTGAATTAGGAAGCAAAGGAGCATATTCCTCTTACTCTTCCAGAGGTAACCCTTGCATCCTACATGAATGGTGAGGGTCAATGTTGGCCGCACCAAATAAAGAATGAAAGAAATCTATGGCCAACTAGAGAAACGAAAAACACTCCACTAATAAAATATAGATACCAAGCACAAAAAGAAACCTTCTTATTTTGAAATCACTATTTGGTGATGAAATCCAATGTCATGAGATCAAGACAAGATGGGGATGGGATAAAGCAGGTGGAAAAGTTACGTTAGCGACCTGCTTAATAGACTTACACCCTGGTGCAAACTCTCACACATAATCATGGGTATACCCTCCAAGGATCCTAAGTGAGTTTGGCCAACGCCAATTCTAGATGTAGTGAAGACTTTCCCCTCAACATTCACTTCATGTAAATACTCTAAAGAGATAGGCTACTAAGGTTACTAATTACGACAATGATGCATGGGGAAGTAGTTGACAGTATGATCCATGTGCAAGGGAAAGGTATCTAAGCCCGAAATCACCTCAAGAAGGTATGCACAAGATTTTCTTCTCAAGTGACCCCCAATAATACATGCAATCTCTACACTAAGACCAACAAATCAGGGTGAGTAACTCCGTCAACCCTAATGCGACCTTGTGATTGACCCTTGTGTTAGAAGGGCTTCCTAGGAAAAAATGTGCCAAGTGGATTTAACTCTCCCTATCACAAGATACTATTGTGTGTTTTGATGCTTTGGAGAGTGTGCCTCACAACCTATTCCAAAGCACTATCCCTAGCTAATGTTAGTGTAAAGAATTTCTAGAAATTAAAAGTTGCTAGATAGATTTTAAAATTACGTTGATTTTTAATGGTTGTTGCTTACTCAAAAAGGAAGCGGAGATAAAACTGATGAAGTATTTGACCTTGACCCAAAAATGTGCAAAGAGAGATGAGATGCAATCTTTTCGTTCAATGAACTCTAATTACATAAGGGAGAAGGTTTCTTTTTCCAGAATACAACAAGTTACAAAACACAATTTCTTCAATCTTTGAATGATATTGATGCCAAACAATCAAAGCTACTAAATTTTCCAATTTTCTCTTTTCCAAATATTTGAATGCAAAAATTTCTTGTAAATACTACTAATAGAAGAATAAAGTTCAATTATTTTATTTTCGAATACAAACAAAGATATATTTCAAAAAGAAAAAGTTGTCCAAGAAGTTGAATTCACTCACAACACTATTTCCCAAACTAAACTCATAATGCAAGAAAAAATAAAAAAGTAAGAATACTTATTTTTCTAATGCAATCAAAAATCGTTTTCCAATCAACAACAATCCAAAACTAACAAAACATCAATAACAACTTATCTAGCAAGCACTCAGGGACGAATCCTCAAGATTATGCCCCTGCAATAAGAAGTGAAATATAAAAATATCAAGCTTATGAAAAAGACTCTCAATTCTTGAGAAATGATCAAATTTAGGATAAATATGCAAACCAAGCTGCAAATAATCATTCACCAAGACTAAAAATTCACCCCAAAAAACAATAACAAGTATGGGCAAGGAGAAAAAATTGATTGTCGCTCCAAATAATTTCTATAGGAATCATCGCACGCTGGAGAAGAGCAGATTTCAATGATCAAGGATCGTTGTAGGCAATAAGAAAAACACAGTGCAACGTCGTCACTCTAGTTTTCACAAACATGGTGCGACAATGACTGAAAACAAGGAAAAATTGAAAAGAGGAAAAAGTTTCTCAATGAACTTCTAGGACCATGGAATCAATATGAATTGCCCAAAGACTTCAAGAATGAAATTGACCAAAAGAGGAAGATCCCTAGTATGGTCTCCAATTTTGCTATTAGACAAATTGGTAAGTGCGGACACAAACTAATCTCCCTAATTTCAACAAGATTCTAGAACAAAACAGAGCAGAATACAAGCTTCTCCTTAGATTTCATTGTAATATAAACTAGTTCAGAGAGGGACGAATGACATACCTTTAAATTATGTTTGATCCTCGTTAGTGTCTTCCTTGCTCCATATTTTGATTCGTGGGATGTTGAACCTATTAATAAGCACAAACCAACAAAGAGAGAGAAAAATGATATATATATTCCAATGAATTCTATGTATAAGATCAAGGAGTTATACAATAAAAGTAGAGACACCTTTATAAGGAAGAAATATTTTACTCCATTATATTGAATGAAAGTGGAGAATACAACCCATGCCTTGATGTTGCAAGGTACCTTCCAATGGTCCTTTCCTTCAACACACACACCTTTGTTCCAATGCTTTTGAGGAAGAGAATTCACAACCTCACTTGGAAAGATAAAGAAAATCTATCACGAGTACAATCTTCAGCAGAAGTATTCATGCATAAGCAAGACTAGCCTTTCCCATGAGAGATCCCTCTTTATATAGGGTGAAAGAGGGATGGATGAGGATATTAGGATGACCCCACTAAATCGGAGAAGCGAGTAAGATCCAAACCGATCGGAAGCCACCTCATCTTATAGAAGATTCTCCTAGAACTTTCATGAATTTCATCTTTTTCTCTTGTTTGAGCATCGTCACACCCTATGCACAAGTAGCATGCGGTGACAACATAGTCCAGTTTCGGTGCATCATGCAACGATCAAGCATCGTCACACCCCAAGCATTTAGCAGGGTGCAATGATCTCCTTTGATATGGTTTTTAAGAAAAGAAAGATAATTCATTTTCTCATAGAGAAAGCCTCATTTTATTATCTTCAGGGAACATAGAAGTGAGTTATGCACATATTATCAGTTGATCACAGGGGTGACCAAAATAATGTGTAACAGGCATGCTAGGGAATGGTTATAAGATTGAGTTACCAGGCATGTGTAACAGGCATGCTAGTTTTCATATCTTCTATTAACCCTCCTAATTAATTTTTGATATGGGTTACAGGGTTATAAGATTGAGTTACCATTCCTCTACCATTTCTACCTTCCTTCCTTGAAGATTGGGAATGGTTTTTGAAGATTTGCTTGATATCATCATATTACATCTCATAGATATTTCCATTGGATAGGAGATTTAATGTTTCGATGCGATCATCTCTTACTCCTCTTAGTATGACAAGCTTGAGTGAATCCTCATCCAAAGTGTAGTTGTGAGCTCTTTTATAGATCAACTGAAATCTCTCTTCAAAGAATTCTAGAGATTCATCAAGTCCTTGAGTCATTATGAAGATCTCATCTCTTGTGTCCCTTTACCTGATATAGTCAATGTATTTTTCACTGAAGGTATTCTTCATTTGATCCCAAGTTCTGATGTTGTTTCCCTCCATGCTCATGAACCATCTTAGAGATTAATCCTTCAGAGTAGAAGGAAAAGGTTTGACTTTTTTTCATTAGTAGTATAATCATATATCCTACATATAACTGCAAACTCAAACAAGAAGGTGTCAGGATCTTTGGAAACAAGACCATGAAAATGAGGCAAGGCAGAAGGATTAATATTTTTCATCTTATTTTCTCCATTGGTTTCCAATATGGGAAACTCAAATACATTTACCATCTCTTATTCACCAAACATGGTACGAGGTGAGGGAGATTGACCTTTGTCTGAAATATTTTCAAATTATCTAGCTTCCCTTTCCAAGAAAATTTTGAGTGTTTCATGTTCAATTTATGGAATACATGGACCTTTTTTTGGGGTGGGGTGTTTTGGTAAAAATTGTCCTTTCTTATCTCTAGTTTGAGTCATTCATAAAAGTGAAGGAAATGAAAATATTTTTTTTTAAACCTAAGATGCAAAGAATGTGACGAGCTATCAATACTCACTCAAAGTGAAAGAACTTGTGATTTTACACTATAGAGTTTCTATAGTGAGGTTGGCCTTGTGACTGATGTATCATTGCTACTCCTCCATGTCACACAGAAAAACAAAATGAAAATGATGTGCAAACTTTAGCACCTCCATGGTAACAATGCCAAAAAGTGGTGGGCCTAAGAATAACAACAATAATGTTATTGATTAATTAGCTTGTTACTTTGATTGTCAACCTAAGGCTCATACAAAATTAAAAGGTGTTGTGCAAAGTCTACGCAGAATGCACTGATAGGTCTAATTTTTATCAAGGGGATAAATGCATGAATTTGTGCAGGGAATTGAATTGTAGAAAAAAAATACTTTGAACTATTGCATGAATGAAAGCACACTAATATGAAAAAACAACTTATGTATCTATAGTAAAGGATATATACTCTATTGGAATGAAATAAATCAAGCAAACTACACCATGAAAAGAGTAACTTGAATGTAAATCATGAGACTAATTATATTGTATGAGAAGAAATTGCATTTAAAGAAGTTGAACTATAGCATAGACTAAATGAACTAATTTATGCCTAACCCTTGATTCAACATCAAATCATATGTTATCTTATTGTATATTTATACTTTCATGAAACTATGATTGAGAAAAGTGAGAAATTAGAGATAAAAAAACACTACAAGAAGTTTTGTAGGAATTGTAACAGTTCTACAGGAACTGTAACAGTGCTACATGGAACTCCTACAATATTCCCAAAAGATTCCTAAGAAGATTGTAGAAATCCTTTGAAGCATTAACAAAGCTAGACTAAAATATAATGAGGTAGAACCGAGGTTTTAATCCTTGAGAATACAGCCATGAGCATCCTAATAGGCTTCTAATGCTTTTTACAGGAGACATGTTGAAGCTAACAATTAATAACAAATTGATATTAATAAGAGATTACCATGCAATGGCTACATTAATATTCAAGAGAAAACAAAAGACTAGTTGATACCACATTAACATGCAAGAAAAAGGGAAATTGCAACAGGTTCCTTGAGCCCTCTTAAGTGGGACCTACCCAAGAATCACAAGGAACATTAGAGAATCTCTAATAAGCTAAGAAAAGAGTCATATTTATTTCATCGAAATAAATAGTAAATTAAGAGAAAAGCTCCAAGTCTTCAACAAAATTGTTCTTAACAAAACACAATACAATATCATAATTATGGCTCCCATTTCCCCCTTGTGTTATAGGTTTATCTATAAACTTGATACTCAACCTCTTTACTTGAATTGAGGAGTAAAATGGGGAATCCACATATCTCATTCAATCTCCTCTTATTTTAAAATTATTTCATGCAAGGAGTGATCATTAGTGAACAAACAACACTCTTAGGGGTTGGTGGGGGACAAGGTCCCTTAATTCTTGGATGGAAGTGCTCTTAGGGGGACAAGGTCCCTTGATTATTGGAACTATCCTTTCCTTAATGGGTTTTACCTATATGATTCTACACACATTGTTTATCATAGGAATTAGATCACAATGGTACTATACACATACAATTCCACCTTAAAAATGTATTCACTAAGCAACATAAAAAAGTACTCATGACTTGCTATTAAATATGGTAAAAAAAACAAATATTAGTAATATCATGGTTAAAAATGTGGCTATGATGAGCCTTTGAGATAGGAAATATTGAGGGTCATCACCACCCTGGAACAGAGAAGACTCAGATCCAGACTAGAACAATAGAGGACTGCAGCTTGGTGCTTACTAGAAATAAACTGCCACTGGTAAGGAGAGGTTTTTAATGGATTGTATAGAAAAGGGAATCCCTTGTGTAGAGGAAATATATTTTGAAAGGTTTTTAATAAAATCGTGGAGGTCTTGATTTTAGTGGGTAAGGGGAAACTTATGTTGTTGTCAGTGGATAGAAGGAGAGTAACCTTCCTGGACCATTTTGGACCTATAACCCAACTAAATTAGTCCCATTGCGGTATCATGGATTGACATAGGGGTGGAATGTTGTAGAAAGGAATATTGTATCATAGCCTATGGTTGGAAGGAAATATTGGAATGCTGAGAGGGGGGGTTGAATCAATATGACCACTTTTTACAACTTTCAATCACAACATATATGAACTTCAACTTTATCAGCAATATTCAGTAGTTTATCACTTATTCATTCAATATATCATTGCATCATAAACAATATCATTCATGACTGTATAATAAACAACCACAGATACACAGTACACCATAATTTACATGGAAACTCAAATGGGAGAAAACCACAGAGTGCTTTCTTATATATATCAAGATTACATTCATAGGAAGCACCTACTTCCAAATTATCCAACACCAACTGGAAGGAGGATCCAACCTCCTATTTACAGGCTTCAACCTAAAGGAGCCTACAACTCCCTAAATTCTCCAGCTTCAATTGGAAGGAGGATCCAACCCCTTGGTTTATAGGATCCAACCTGAAGGAAGCTCCAACTCCCTATATTCTCTGGCTCCAACTAGAAGGAGTGTATGACCCCCTAATTTACATTCTCCAACCTAAAGGAAGTTTGAAATCCATATTCTCTCCAACACCAACTAGAAGGAGGCTACAACCCCCTTTGCTCGCCCCATATTGTCACCTTGAAATATAAGTGTGGACTCAAACTGTCAGTACCATTGATCAACCTGTAACTGCCAATGTCACTGATACATCAACCTTTCACTGTCGTTGTCACTATCACTGTCACTTTCACATCAACCTATAACTGCCATTGTCTCTGTCATTGTAACTGATATACCATCATCAATCTGTGTGTCTCAAAATGTACCAAATACCTATACCATATCATGCATCAATCGTGTACCAAAACATGTACCATACCATGTACAAAAACCTGTATCATACCATGCATCAACCATGTACCAAAACATGTACCTAAAACATGTATCATATCACTCATGATATGCCTCAACCATAAGCCATAAACCATGTGCCAATGATATATTCCAATGCATCCAAGATATGCCTCAAGCATATACCATACAATAAACCATATGCCAAGTATCTAAGATGTGCCAATGTCCCAACAATATTCCTCAAGAATACACCATAACAAACAAGATAATATACCAAAGATATGCCTCACACATGTGCCAACCATCACAAAGATGTGCCTCTAATAATGAGCCGTAACATCAATACACAATGTACCAAGGATACATATCAATCATGTATTTACCTCAATTATATGCATCCATGTACCCAAGAGGCCTCCAAGACACGCCTTAAGCATGTTCCAAACCATCCATAATAAATACACATAAAAACATACCTTTACTCATGAATAATACTTGGTTCATATCATCTCATACCAACAGACCAACCTGGTGCATATCCTCTTCAACAAAAAAAAGATATAATCTTCTTCAAGACCTTTTCATAGATCCACGACTTGCACACTATCAACCCACATATGTTTGCACCTTAATCCACTGCAACCCATGGATTTCTGCTCCTTTCTCCTCTATGACCCGTGGATAACCTCAAAAATCTAGTAGCATCAAAATTTTCCCTTCACTACCTCAGATATTCTATGAAAAGTATTTACAAAAGGATCACTTGAAAGATAGATAGTTATTGAACTTGTGTGTGTACTTATGATAGACTTCTTGTGGTGTATTTATAATTTTTCAAAGTAACTTATTTCCTTACTTTAGGGATTTCTTATTAAAACCACTTTACCCTTTAGTTAATGAATTGCAATTGTTTAGGGATTCTTAACCATTCTTCAGGGCTTCCAACTTTATGAGGGCATAACTCTTCAATCATGAGGAACGACGTGATGTACCACCTACCATTGGATATGGAACAAGGATTATATGTCTATGTGTGTGTTACATTCACTTACATTGTCCTTCATGTCCTTATTCCTCAAACAACTTTTAAATCCATGACCATACCTTTAGGGATTATCAACCACTTAACCACTTAGACATATTTCTAAGGATTATTCTATGGTTTACTAGGGTTGACATCAATTCTTATAGATTTCATTTACATTTGACACCAATGAAAAACTAACTCTCCAAAAGGAAAGGATTCCTCTCTCAGTCAGTTGGATAGTTTAATATTGCACTAAACATATAAGTATTTTAGCTTAATGGGTTTGATTTATGTTCAATGATACAAATATGTTGTTTTATGATTTATATGATAAATGTAAATATATGAATGGATGGATGAATTCCTGAGTAAAATGGGTTATGTATAATTGCTTTCACTATTAACCTAGTAAACCTAAAAATACAAGTGAGTAGTGCAAATGTAGAGTTCATCCTTGTGGAGTCTGCAAGACTTTGAAATGGAAATCTTGAAGGATGTAAACCTTGATTGGAGGAGTGATGGGAAAAGGTCATGATTTCTAGAAATGTTTCCATGTATCTAGGGGAACCTAAGTCCAATAAAAACCCATGTCTTGAAATGGAAATCTTGTAAGATCCAAATATTCGATCAGGATTCGAAGCGAGAATGCCTTATCCAGTTGAAGAGTTGAACTAAGAGCTCAAGGGAGTTTGGTAATGCCTCATAAATTAATCATAACATTCCATGCACCATTAATTCATGAATCAAATTGTTACCTTGAAGAAAAATTGTTTTTGGAGTCACTATGAATGACAGACGTAGATTTGGCACGATGAGGTAATCCTGACCATTCGTTGGAAGGTTAGATCATCAGAATTCCCAAGTGTAAGATTACAGAGGGACTTTGATGGGGGAGGATCCAAGTCAACTAGGTCCATTGATCTATCCAAAAGTGGTATGCGTGTAATTAGTACTATCGATGTTGGCTGTAGGTATTATAATCCTATCAGAGTATGGGTGGTCCAAGACCCAAGAGATGGATTTTAAGGGAGTCTGACGACAAGTGAATATGAGGACCATCGATCTGTCAGAAGGTGGTCCATTGGTTCATAGATGTTGGCTCTCATGTGATCTACTCTGAGGAGGAAGGTCGAGATTTCATTAACTGTCACGCAGTTGTGAGACCCCGAGTGAACCCTGACCGTCATATTAAGTGAGTGAGGATTGCCAGATTCATTGGAGTAGTTTATCACACTGGAATGGATGAATTTTGATGGTGGAGTATTTTGAGAGAGAATGTGATTTTTATATTAGTGAGAGGGTGAGAAATTAAGTCTCAACCGTAGATTCGTCGGGGGTCCCATCGGTTCACTTAGCCAGTAATGGGAGAGACGGGGGATAATTTTCAAGTGAATAGAGGAGATGACATAATATTGACTATTGGTTCCCAAGTTAGTAAGTCATTGGATTGGTTGGAATGATCCTTCAGAGTGAAACAATCGAAATGGAATTTTAAGCAAGTAACCTATTGCTCCGATGGATGGAGGTCTGAGTCACTATCAATCATCGATTTGGTGGCTAGAAGTGATTCTAACCATCCAATCAAGGGAATCCAAGTCTCTAATCATGGTAGTGGATCCTTAGGGGGAATTCCACTAGTAGTTTGTTATTGGACGAGGAGAAAAATCCAAGTGAGTATTTCCTTAAGGATGAGTTTTCACTTGTTAACGTGAAAAATGGGGATTTGAGAGGATTAGTTTCGACCCATTGTTTTAAGAGAAAGAGAAATGTGAACATCCCACCACCTTATAGGGTTAGGGGGTCGAGTGTGTTGCCTAGTGGTATCAAAGAAGAGTTTTAGACTCTAGTCTTGAATGGGTAACCAAGATTACTTGACTGTGTTAAAACACCTTTTATTTTACCATAATGCATGTTTAAAATGATTGTTGATGTCATGACTAAAAATGTATTATGATTTCATTAGGTAGGAAATATTGAGAGGAAAGTAGAATTGAATGGTGCAACGTATCATGGAAGACACCTCACACTTCATAGATGAGGAATATGATTGTCGTAGGGCTAGATAAACCCCTTCATACTTGATGACTACTATCATAATTATGAAGGTAGACGATGAGAGGCTCTTGAGATATCATGTTGGGTAGGTAGAACTGAATGCAATGCTACTGTATAGTTTTTTAGAAATTCAAAAGCACATGTAGCAAGGCATGACCACTAGTAATGTAGAATTGCAGCAATCAGAGAGGTTTAAAATGCCTTTAGATTCCCAAAATCATAGACTAAGCCATATAAATATAGGAAGGAGTTCGTCCAAAAAGAGGTAGGGGATTTAAAGAAAGTGATATCTGGTGGAAATATTTCCACAGAGTCGTTCAATGGGAATTCTACTTCTGAGGAGATTTCCAACAGTGACATTGGATCGATTGTTCCTAGGAAGAAGAGAAAGAGACACTCATAGAGTTATCTAATTGAATAATTTAAGAATGATAAGACACCTACCTTTCATGGACAAATCAAGAAGGGAGAAGAATTTGAAGATTGGTTGTTCGTACTAAAGAATTATTTTCAGGTACATAATCACTCAAAAAATACAATGGTAAATATTGTCATTTTCAATCTAAATGGAGGAGCCTCCGTATGGTGGGAATAATTCAAGGAAGTTAAAGGGTTGAAAGAGAGAAAGCTGACCTAGAAGCAGTTTGAGAAGTATTTCAAGAAGTATTACCTATGAAAGAAGTACTTTGATGGGAATATCAAATAATTCCATGAACATAAGTCGAGACACCTTACCATGGATGCCTATGCTAAGATATGTTTAGACATGTTGAGGTATGTTCCTTACCTCAAGGATGAGAAATAAAGGATACATTGTTTCCTCACTGGGTTACCACAATCCTATCAAGACACAACTGATTTTGATGAACCTAATCTTGGATTACTGAGAGGGGGGGTGAATCAGTAATAGAGCAATTTAATCCTTTTTAACCATATAATCCAAGTGTTACATCAATGAAGCATTATCATCCAATAACTTCAGAGTAAATAAGAAATGAACAAACATACACATACACAATACACCAGTGTTTTACGTGGAAACCCAAATCGGGCAAAAACCACGAAATGTTTTTTCTTATATGACTTGAAGAATTACATTCATTGGGAGCACCAACTTCCTTTGTTTTCTAGCTGCAACTGGAAGGAGGCTCCAACCCCCTAGTTTTCTGGCTACAACTAGAAGGAGGCTACAACCCCCTATGTTCTCCGGCTACAACCGCAAGGTGGCTACAGCCACCTGTCCTTGCCCCGTCCTGCCACCCTGAAGTAGAAGTAGAATGATGGAACCACTGTCAACCTGTCACTATGAGATATACCACTGTAAACCTGTACCAATAAATCTGAACCATGCATCAACATGTACCATAACCAAGTGCATCAACCATGCACCAACCTATACCAAATAACCTGTAATCAATCTATACCATAAACTAGTGCATCCAACCATGTACCAAGTATGCACCAATCATGTGACAACTACTTATCAACTATGACTCATCAATATGTACCAACCTCATCAACTATACACCTCATGTATGTGCCAACTCATCAACTACTTGTCTCAACCATGTACTCAACATGTACCTCAACCAAAAGCCCTCATCAATTTCATCATCCAAATATGA
>JASDQU010683787.1:76626-90485 GCA_032191745.1 Picea mariana | reverse complement strand
TGGAAGGGTTGGAACTTTCTAACCAGTCTGGCTACATGAAATGTCCATGTGCAGAAGGAATCTTTGTGCTTTTCTACAACCTTTTTTATGTGCTTTTGTTGGATAGAATATGCTTGGGGAGAGGCTGTAGTGGTTGCAGTGTCGTTTTGTTCCCCTTTTGAACAGATTGTGATGAAGCTAAATTTTACAGTATGAGATACTACCTTGTGACATTGTTTAGGTTGGACAATAGTTGCAACTACCTCTAGTATTTTGTAGAGATGACCCCCCAAAGTAACAATGACACTACGAGGTCGAGACTCATAAACAACATGGTGTCTCCACATGTATGTTTGGCCCAAGAAGACATCACATAAATCCAGTGGGGCAACATCACATAATATCTCATCCTTGAAGGGTTGGATGCCATATGATAATTGAGACTGTTGTCTGACACAGAGATCTTGTCCTTGGCGAAGCCACCAAATGTTGTATGGCTTTGGGTGTGGTGTTGTCAACAATCAAAGCTATTTGACAACCTTTTCTGACGAAGATGCACCTGATGCTATCRGGAGGCATTGAAGGATGTGGGAAAAATTATCCATCATTTCATCGCTCTGTCGCGTGAGAGATTTCTCAAGCAACAAATTGATAGGATTGTATGCTCCATCATTTTTATTTTCTTCCGCCATGGAGCGTTTTTTGGGCGTGCGAGAGCGGTTGTATTTAAGAGAGACAAGCTTGAGACCCAACTTTCTATAGTTGGACCTCGTAGGGGAAATGCACTAAAAAAAATGATCAAGAGTAGCCTTCTCTGATACCACTGATCTGGATTATTTTTGGCACGAAATGAGAGTGGAGATATAATAAATCAATGCACAGAAATATCGTAGATATCCAAAATATAACATAAATTTATCGAAGATGCAAACATAAACATAGATATGCAATAATACATGATTTCTATTAATGAAAGAAAGGTATAGAGACTATAAAAATACAGAGCGAAAGACTCGCTAGAATGGTGGCAGCTTATCGCTGAGAAGAGATGTCACGACTACTCGTATTCACAATAAGATGATTACAATGAGGCTCTGAAGGAATTTTTACAAGAAAATGGAATGAAAAAAACCCTAGACATCCAAAAACCCAACCCTAGGAGATGAAGTGCCAAAATTCATGTGGGCCCCGTTTGGGTAAGTTAGTACATCAACTTCTTGAGGTCGTAACTTTTGCATACGATATTTGTTTTAGGTGTATGATAGCTCGTTGGAAAGATACCATCATGGAGATTCATTTTGGGTGCTCAATCATATGATCTGATATCATTGAGAATATCAATCCTGAAAAAATTTCATTTAGGCCCTCAAAATGGCCCCAAAAGTTTAAAACTGCTAAAAATAGTAAATTGCCAAAATTGCTAGAAAATTTGTTTTAGCCAGTTGAAAAAGGTGGGTGGCCACCGATATCCACCTAGATCAATCCTCCCTCCTTAGGAATAAATGGTATCCATTGCATTGAGTGCCCGAGGGAGAGGGAAAAATGTTTCTTGAATCTGCACCTTGATGAGTTGCTTTCCTTGTTGGAGAAGTTCCATTGCTTATCTTGTTGAAGGTTGTTATGAACATGTGGATGGAAGGGTTTGAGATTTTTAACTAGTCTGGCTACATGAGATGCCCATGTGAAAAAGGAGTATCTGTGCTTTGCTAGAACCTTTTCGACCTGCTTCTGTTAGATAGAAGGTGCTTGGGGTGAGGCTGTAGTGGTTGCAGTGTCCTTATGTTCCCCTTTTGAACAGGTTGTGATGAAGCTGAATTTTGCAGTATGAGATACTACCTTGCAGCACTATTTAGGTGGGACAATATTTGAAACTACCTTTGGTATTCTTTAGAGATGACCGCCCAAAGTAACAATGACACTACATGGTCAAGACTCATAAATATCATGGCGTCTCCATATGTATGGTTGGCCCAAGACAACATCAAAGACATCCAATGGGGCAACATCACATAGTACCTCATCCTTGCGGGTGTGGTGTTGTTGACAACCACAACTATTTGACAACCTCTACTAATATGAGGTTCTTTTGGCTTCCTCTATAAAAAATAAAATGCATCGAGGTCCACTTCACCCACATCCGTGAATGAAAAAGGCGCTCCCCCTCTTCAAGATCTGTTGACTCTTCTGGTTGAATTGTTGCAGTCATGAAAATAACAGTGGGGTCTGTGTCAATGATCTATCTTTTACCAGTATTTTCATAATCATATTTTGAATCAGGGTTTGGCTCCTTATCTTTGATCTTGGCCACCAAATTCTATTTTGAGCGACATTCATCGGTGTTGTTCTAGGGCATTTTGTGGAAATCACACCATTTTCCGATGTCCTTATTTCTCTTCCCATGACCCTTCTTTTCATGTGGCTTGTACTAATTTTCGGGAGACTGTTTGTTAGGGCCATCTTTGTCATACTTTGGTTGTTGCAGATTTGCAGACCCAAACTCCTGTTTGCTCTGGTTCTTAAATTTTTGCTTGATTTTAACAGCATATCGATACGCAACACTAAGTGATGAGATGTCTAGAAAATCCATTTCAATTTGCATGTATCTGTGTAGAGCCCCACGGTATTTCAGAACCAAATGTCGTTCAAAGTCTTTGATACCCATCTTGGTGTGTAAGGTATGGAAGGTGTTGGTGAAATCCATAACTGCTTGGCCCCTCACTTGCCACAGTGTGGTCCATCTCATGTACTAGTCCTTGTAGTTGCCAACAGGGTAATACTGTTCCTTTACCGCATCCACAAAAAAATCCCAAGTGGGATCAACCCCATATATTCCAGACTCCTTTGTGGAACTTTTCTCCTAGTAAGTTTCCCACCAATGTTTGACATGGGGTAGAGACTTAAAGAGTACGAAGGTGATCTTTTCCCTATCGAAAAAATGGTGAACAGAGAAGTAACCGTCTGGAAGATTTAACCATTTGTCTAGGGCATCTGCATCTCTCTGACCTTTAAGTAAAGGAATATTAAAATTGAATTGTACCTTAAAAGGTGAAGTGCCCCCAGAGTGTTATCTTGATGAATATGCACCTGCTGCCATTGGGAGGCATAGAAGGACATGGAAAAAATTCTCCATCATTTCATTCCTCTGTCGCATGAGAGCTTGCTCAAGCAACAAACTGATTGGATCATCTGCTCCATCATTTTTATTTTCTTACGCCANATCTTCCAGACGGTTACTTCTCTGTTCACCATTTTTTTCGATAGGGAAGTAACCGTCTGGAAGATTTAACCATTTGTCTAGGGCATCTGCATCTCTCTGACCTTTAAGTAAAGGAATATTAAAATTGAATTGTACCTTAAAAGGTGAAGTGCCCCCAGAGTGTTATCTTGATGAATATGCACCTGCTTCCATTGGGAGGCATAGAAGGACATGGAAAAAATTCTCCATCATTTCATTCCTCTGTCGCATGAGAGCTTGCTCAAGCAACAAACTGATTGGATCATCTGCTCCATCATTTTTATTTTCTTACGCCATGGAGGGTTTCTTGGGTGTGAAAGAGCGATTGTATTTAAGAGAAACAAGATCGAGACCCAACTTTCTATACTCGGACCCAACTTTCTATACTCGGACCTTGTTGGGGACATGCACTGAAAAAATGATCAAGAGCAACCTGCTCTGATACCACTAATCTAGATTATTTTCGACACGAAATGAGAACGGAGATATAATAAATAAATGCACAGAGATATCACACATATCCAATAATATAACAAAAATGTATCAGAGATGAAACCATTAATTCAGATATACAGTAATACATTATTTCTATTAATGAAAAAAATGTACAGAGACTGTAAAAATACATAGTGAAAGACTCACTAGAATGGTGGGAGCTTATCTCTGAGAAGAGATGTGACGACTAATCACATTCGTAAGAAGATGATTACAATGAGGCTCTGAAGAAGGTTTTACAATAAAAAGGAATGCCAAAATCCTTATACATCCAAAAACCTAACCCTAAGACATGAAGCACCAAAAGTCATGTGGGCCCCGTTTGTGTAAGTTAGTACATTAACTTCTCGGGGTCGTATCTTTTGCATACGATCTTCGTTTTAGGCATATGATAGCCCATTGGAAAGGTATCATCGTGTTGATTCATTTTTGGTCCTCAATCATTCCTTTGGCTATAATTGGCAATATCTATCCCGAAAAAACTTCATTTAGGCGCTCAAAATGGCCTCAGAAGTTTAAAACTCCTAAAACTAGTAAATTGCCAAAATTGTCTGAAAATGGTTTTGAGCCAGTTGGAAAAGGTGGGTGGCCACCAACATCCACATATATAAATCATTCCTCCTTAGGACGCAATGGTATTTTTTGCATTGAGTTCTTGGGGGAAAGGGAAATGCATTTGCTAAATCTGCATCTTGATGAGCTGCTTGCCTAGTTGGAGAAGTTGTGTTGCTTAGCATGTTGAAGGTTGTCACGAACATGTGGCTAGAAGGGTTGGACCTTTTAACTAGTCTGGATAAATGATATGCTTTTGTGCAGAAGGAATCTTTGTGCTTTTATACAACCTTGTCGACCTGCTTCTATTGAATAGAAGGTGCTTGGGGCGAGGCTGTAGTGGTTGCAGTGTCCTTCTATTCCCCTTTTGAACAAATTGTGATGAAGTTGAATTTTATAGTATGAGATACTACCTTGAGACACTGTTTAGGTGGAAAAATTGTTGGAACTACCTCTGGTATTCTGTAGAGATGACCCCCCAAAATAACAATGACACTACGAGGTCGAGACTCATAAACAACATGGCGTCTCCACATGTATGGTTGGCCCAAGAGGACATAACAGACATCTAGTGGGGAAACATCACATAATACCTCATTGTTGAAGGGTTGGATGCCATATGGTAATCGACACTATTGGCTGACATGAAGATCTCGTCCTTGGAGAAGCCATCGGATGTTGTATGGTTGCGGATGTGGTGTTGTTGACAATACCAACTATTTGACAACCAATGCAGAGATGAGTTTCTTCCGGCTTCCTCTATCAACAATAAAATGTAGTGGGGTCCCCTTCATCCACATTTGTAAATGAAAAATGAACTCCCCCTCTTCAGGATCTGTTGGCTCTTCTGGTTGAATTATTGTTGTCGCAACAATAGAGGTGGAGTCTGCATCAATGATCTCTCTTTTACCAATATTTTCATAATCAAATTCTGAATCGAGGTTCAACTCCTTATCTTTGATCCTAGCCATCAATGATTGTTTTGAGCGACATTCATCGATGTTGTGCCAGGGGATTTTGTGGAAATCGCACCATTTTTCGGTGTCCTTGTTTGTCTTCCTGTGACCCTTCTTTTCCTGTGGCTTGGACTGGTTTTTGAGAGAGTGTTTGTTAGGGTCATCTTTGTCATACTTTGGTTGTTGTGGATTTGTATACCCGAAATTCTAGTTTGTTCTGGTGCTTAAATTTCTTCTCGATTTTAACAACATATCGATAAGCAACACCGAGTGATGAGATGTCTAGAAAATCCATTTCAGTTTGCATGTATCTATATAGAGCCCTATGGTATTTAAGAACCAAATGTCGTTCGGAGTCTTTGATACCTAGCTTGGTGTGCAAGGTATGGAATGTAACAACCCTGCTTAAATAGATGTATAAGGATTATTAATTATAATTAATTTGATAATTAATTGTCCTAATATTGTTTTAATTAAATATTGATTAGGATTAATAATATTAATTAAATATTTATTTATTAATTAATTGTTTATAGCTTTTGATTAATTAATTAATTAATTAATTGATTACATATCACATTCAATGACATGGGTAATAAGTTAAAGGGGTTAATAATCTAATTTATTAAAGACTTACATATACAGAGGGGATACGAAACATTAAATAAAAGGACAAGACATTAAATAAGAGGATAAGATAATGAATAAAGGGATAAGGAAATTAATGAGGGGGAAAGAGTCAATGAAGGAGGGATATGATGGGAGGAGTCTTACGGGAAGGGGGATCATTTTTGTTGGGGAGGAAGCATTTTGGAGGGGGACGAGAGTTCTGGTTTCTTTGCTTGGATTTTCTGGTTCTATGGTGGAGTTCTGCAGTCTTTGAGTATCATTGCAGGGGGCACCAGGTTGCTAGGGGTTTTGGGCACGGGGGCCAGGATTCCTTTCAATTTCCTAGAGCTAGGGAGTAGGACAGGTTTCTCCCAGCTGGATGGGAGGTTAGTCAGTTTGGGCAGAGTTGGTCAGTGCATCAGGCAGCAACAAGGCAACAACAAGGCAACAGGGAAGGGACAATCATATCTGCAGAAATGAGCATCAGAAGCAGGTAATTTGTTTATGAAATTGCTAAGTTAATTTTATGTTGTAGTTAAATGTTAAATGTTAAATTTTGTTGAAATTTTATAGGCTTATTTGAAGCTAATGAATTATTTACGCACTCAGAAATTCTATGTTAAAAATGTTATGCGTAGTTGTAAGGATTTTACTAGACTTGTTGATTTTTGGCCACTACACATGGTATCAGAGCCTCATTCACAATCTAGAGCCTTAAGGGCCAAGCTCCAGCTCCACCTAACCTGCAAGTCAAACACAATTTTATTTTAACACAGATCTATTGCACATTAAATATGTAAAAGGCATAATAATATACTAATTGAAGTATTAAATAAATTTGAACACTTGTTTCAAATAAACAAACCTATATATATATATATATATATAATCATTTACAGGATCAAACAAAAGTTACCTTGAAAGAATTCAGGAGGGGGGTTGATCCCCATGACTGCCCTGTCTTGATTACCTCTAGCTTTGCTACAACAAAAACATTTTTTTTTAATGACAAAAATAGGCAACTTGTAAAAAAGAAAACAGGGTAATTTGAGTTACATGCTTGATTGAGGCCCCAATTTACTATTTTCATGTACTAGCTGATAACATGTCATTGCTTTTGGCTCCTATATCCTCATTGGCGATAGCTTCAAAAGAAAACTACAGTTTCTGAATCGATTAAGAAAAAACAAAGAAGATATCTTCTCCAAATTTAATCTGATGGAACAGACAACTATATAGATAACAATATAAATAAATATATATGAAAGATATATATTTAAACAATAAATAATAAAAAAATTATATAATAATAAAACAAATTTTTTTTATGTGAATAATAAAACAAATAGCAATCTTAGCTAACCGATTATATTCACAGAGACAAAGTCCATTGAATAGTAAAAGTAAATAAAAGAGGAAAGTGTGCACAGTGTTTGGTAAACACGAAAAGAGATGCAAGAGACGAAGGATCATCACATGTATCAAGCCCAGGCTACTCATATTGCAAACAAGATCTTGCTGGCTTCTTGGGCTTGCTGGAATAAATATCCTTGAACTCCTCATTCGTCAGATCAACAAACTTATTGACACCCAACCAATGGTGGGAACCCTTCTTGTTGCTTCTTTTGTTTCTGTTATGAGCATCAATGTACTCCAGATTACTCCTAAAGGAGGTCCTCAGCCTTATATCCCATAGTTGAAGATGAATACCATGCATCTATTGACCAAGCACGAAAGCCAGATGGAGTAGGAGCCCATGGGGTCAACATGCATACCAAGGGCTGAGCCACGAGGAGGACCCTATGAGGGTTTTAATCATTGAACTACGCATGCGCGCACTGCAAGATTTTAATAAAAAAATGAAAAAAAAAATAACCCAAAAAAAAAACATACAAGCTATCTCCCAAATGCCAAATGCCCAAGCTGTCGACGAGGAGGAGCATGACCTGTGCACAAAACAGGACAAGGACATGTGCACCACACAGCCCAAATGCAACACCCTGCCATGGCTGAGGAGCTGTGCCTGCATAAACAAAAAACAATTTTTTTTTATCAATAAAAAAAACAAAAACAAACCAACTATTTTATGTCCTCCTCCCCGAAGTGTGTGAATCTGCCCAGAATAATTGCTCTCTTCCCCCTCATTTACCTACAACTCTTTCCACATCTCTATAGGCCAACCTGCTTGGAGACGTAGGTCTAGGATTCCTCGAGGCCATTTTTCATGATGTATTTGATGAGTTTGTTATCTTCTTTGGGTGGCCAAAGACCTTTTCTCAGCTTTGTTTTGGAGTTAGTCGACGGAACGCCTTATTCCACCCATCCGCACCTCATTTTCATCACGTAAATTGTTCTACCCTAAGTGACTTTGCTCTCTCGGATGACCAACCGAGCACTCAGAAAGTAATGTATGGAAAATCAAACGCAAACATGTATTCCCCGCTTAGGTACCACATCAACATCGTGCTAGTTAGTTCATTCATTGACCTGATTCTTTCCATCAAATTTTCTATCAAGAGGATTAAAATGAGTATTAAACCCATCATAGGGATCATTGTTGCTATCAAGAGGAGAACTGCTATTATTAGCCAATATGACACCGAAAAATGGGGAAGCAATACTGAGATTCATAGAGTTATTCATGACAATCAAATCAAAACCTCTGCCATTTGAAACTGATTTACAGGAGCAGAAGTCATATTTACAATCTCTGAAGAGGAAAGTGGAGAGGCGGGAAAGAGGCGGAAGTGAAGGAGTATTAGGGTTAAGGAATAATATAGGGTTTATGTATGAAGAGCTGGAGGAAGCAAGGCGAGCACGTGGAATCCATGCGTGCCCGCACTTCTTTTTAAATTATTTCGATTTTCTTAAATTTTAAATTTCTTTTATAAATTGTGCGTCTGTTCTCGTTTAAATTTTTATTTATTATTTTAGTGTAAAAGAAATTTAGGTTAATTTAGTTTAAATTAATTTAAAGTTAATTTATGATAATTTAGTATAAAGTAAATTTTTTTAAAAATAATTAAGTAACTTTAAAATTATTAGTGTAACTAATTATCAAAAAAACAAAATATTTAATTAAATTAATTGTATATTTAGTGTAAAGTAAACTACATTAAAGTTAATTAAAATTTTAGAGGTCCATGGGTTTTGAACCCAAGACCACCCACCAAGCGATGCACCTTAAAAAGAGCAATAACACCAACATGCCACACATATCACTTTTACAAATAAATTCACATATAAATAGATTAATTATCAATAGTAGCAAAGTACTAGCTTGAAGAATAATCTCTGATTATCCAAGCACCAAGCTCACGAGACCGTACACACAACTCATTGAGCCAAGTGCCAAGTCCCTCCACTCCATTCCACCAGTCAAATTCAAACACTAAGCTTCAATGCATCGCCTCAGATTCACTACATCATATGACCACAAGTCAGGAAGCAATACATAACCACAACACACAAGCGTTAAGTTCCAATGCTGAAAGCCACTCTACAATCCTTAAAGACTCGCACTTGCAGCCACTGAGATGTGCAATTCAATGCATATGTACAACGCACCTAGGAAATCTCACGGATCAAGCATCGAAGGATAATTAGTTGTAATAGAAAAGTCTAAAGGACTTAGACTAGGACAAGCAAGAGGGAGGCAACATACGCACTAGGAGAGTAAGCAAGAGAAATTGGTGAGTATGGCGCAAGGATAGCGTAGCTATAGGGCAATGGAACCAATAGTTTTTTTTAGGCGAAGAAATCAAGCTTAGATGTTTAATCCTAATCTTAACCTAGCAAATCCCTTAAGAGAGTAATGTTTGTTTACGCCTAGCCCTGTTTCTAGTTTGAGTAGCACCAATTTGAAACGTCCTTGAACTCACCCTAACAACTTTGGTTGATGCAGGTTAAATAATACAGGATGGTCAGGACTCGAGGGAATCAAGGCAGGGGAGCATCGCCACAGGCACCATCACCACCATCGCCTGAACTAGCTCTCATATTGCACTAGTTGGAGGCCATTAATGAGACTTTAAAGGGGTGAAAACTAGCAGGGACCGAAGTGGAACCCCCGCCATTTGGAATGGGTAATCTAGAAGCATCAAGGGATTCAGGGGGAGGACCTCCACCTGAAGACATCACGCGAGAAATGTAGAAGATCAAACTTCCAGAGTTTGTTGGGGGTCGCACCAGTGAACGCGCAGAAGCATGGTTGGAAGGCATGACAAGGTGTTTTGCCTTAAGGGACTATGCGTCCAACTCAAAGGTGAAGATTGCAATATTTTAGTTAAGAGATAGTGCCTTGAATTGTTGGGGCAACCTGGAAAGGCAACTGCACCTTACCCTAGACAAAATATCTTAGGGACTTTTCGAGGAGAGGTTTCGAAGGAAATATCTTCCATCGTACTATGAGGAACAATAGGTAGGGGCATTTCATGGCTTACTACAGGAAAACAGAACTGTAGAAGAATATGAGATCAGATTTATGGAATTGGTCAAATATGTTTCATATATGGATAATGACCAACGACAGGAAAAGCGCTTCGTCTATGGATTGAACCCTAAGATAAGAGCTATGGTGTGGATGTGGGAGCTGTCTTCAGTAGCGAAAGCTGTGGAAAATGTGTGTTATGTGGAGGAACACATGAACTTAACCGGGGGTACAAGATCGACATTTCCGCATCATCCTAGATTTGTAGGGAAGGCCCCGAGGACATTTCCCCAGGGAGGGGGCTCAAGGCCACCGCCATATGGTAATAGAGTTGCGCCAAGGACAATAGCCGCAGGGATTTCAATGGCAGTGAGTGTAGCATCTCATTCATCACCAACGACGCAGACAGGTCCACGACCATCTCAGGGAACAACTAGTAGGGGTAGGGTTTCTAGGGGAAGGAACTCATTTCAAAGATAGTCACATAACAGTGCACAGGTTCAATCCTGTGTTACCTATTTGGGCCGTAGAGGACCCCATTATCAATGTGACTACCCAGAGTTACAATCAGGATTCGTGCATAGGGATGGAAAGGAACCGATGGGGAGAGAAAGTAGAAGCCACTAGATTTACGCAGCGGTTAATAATCGCCAGGCCAAACATCAATCCACGGTGGTGGAGTCATCAGTTATGCTAAATCATATCAATGTTAAGATTTTATTTGATTTCGGTGAGACAGATAGTTTCATTTCACCATCTGCACTAGAAAAGAGTGGGTTGGTAGCCTACAAGCATGATGACTTGAAACAAGTTGAGATGGCTTCGGGGGAAAAACAAGCAGTAGGACCTAGTGTTGATAATTGCATAGTAGACCTGGGAGTGTGTACTACCAGGTTGATGGTATACATCACTGCTCTCGGGGCATATGACCTAATCATTGGAATGGATTGGTTAGTAGCTCACCGAGCTTTGGTAGATTGTTTCGCAAAGAAGTTACTTTGTGTTGACGATGAGGGAAGGTCGGTAGAGATCCAGGGTGTACGGAGAAAAGTGTCATTACTCTTTATATAAACTATGAAGGTTAAGCGATGCTTGAGACAAGGGTGTCGATTATATGTACTGGAAGCGGTGAATGAAAGGAAGGGACCCTCATTGGATTAGTACCCAGTACTGTTAGAATTTAAGGATGTTTTTTCGAACGAGTTACCAGGGTTACCTCTTGAGAGGGAGCTTGGTTTTACTATTCAGCTAAAACCTGATGCAGAATGAATTTCCAAGACTCCGTATCGGATGACAGCACCGAAACTTTGTGAATTGCAAATGCAGTTGAAAGAGTTACTCGACTTAGGGCTAATAAGGCCCAGTGTCTCACCTTGGGGCACACCAGTAATTTTTGTAAAGAAGAAGGATGGATCCTTACGACTATGTATAGACTACAGGGACTTGAATCATGCTACAGTGAAAAATAGGTACCCAATGTCGTGAATAGATGACCTCTTCGATCAGATGAAAGGAGCAGCAGTATTCTCAAAGATCGATTTGCGATCAGGGTATCATCAGTTAAGGATTAAGGAAGGCGATATCCCAAAAACTGCCTTTCGAACTTGGTTTGGACATTAAGATTTTATCGTAGTACCTTTCGGATTGACCAATGCGCCAGCCGTATTCATGAGCCTCATGAATGGCGTATTCTGGAAGTACTTAGAGAATTTTGTACAAGTCTTTCTAGATGATATCCTCATCTATTCAAAGAATGAAAGAGAAAATGAGGAACACCTACGAGTAGTGTTGTCCCACCTGAGAGAGAACAAATTGTATGGGAATTTGTCAAAGTGTTCCTTCTTCCAGAAAGAGATCCACTATTTAGGTCATATCATTTCCGGTGAAGGAATCTCTATGGACCCAGAAAAGGTAAAGACCATTATGGAGTGGCCAGTGCCGAAAAATGCCCATGAGGTGAGAAGCTTCATGGGGCTAGCAGGTTATTATGGGAGATTTGTGGAGGGATTCTCCAAAATAGCAAAACCCATAACCACGTTGCAGTGCAAGGGGGTTAGGTATGAATGGACAGAAGAGTGTGATAGTGCATTCATTGAGCTTAAGAGGTTACTAACTAGTGCACCAATTCTACGAGTGTCGGATATGGAAAAGGGCTTCACAGTCTGCACAGATGCCTCGAAGCAAGGGTTGGGGGCCGTTCTAATGAAGGATGGAGGAGTGATAGCTTATGCGTCAAGGATGTTGAAGAAACATGAAGAGTTATATGCAACTCATGATTTAGAGTTGGCAGCTGTAATGCTAGCTTTGAAACTTTGGAGGCACTATCTTGTGGGGCGAAACTTTGAGCTTAAAATGGACCATCAAAGTTTAAAACATCTCTTCACTCAAAGAGATCCGAATGTCAGGAAAAGGCGATGGAGTGAGTTTATGAGTGAGTATGATTTTGGTATTTCGTACATCAAGAGAAAGGAAAATGTGGTCGCAGATGCCTTGAGTAGGAGACAATGTATCTTCTCCTTGGTACCCTTAAAGGTCAATCTGAGGGAACATGTGTTGACACAACTCCAAGGAGACAGTTGGTATTTAAAGGTTACTTCAAACATCTAGAGCGGGAGGCAGTTAGATCCAAAGTATGAAGGATATAATCTGGAAGTAGATAGACTGTTAAGATATCGAGGAAGGATGTACATCCCCGAGAATGGGGATATTCGAAGCATCATACTGAAGGAAGCCCATAGAGCACTTTATTCTACGCATCCGGATGTGAAGAAGATGTACGTAGATATAAGGAAGTTCTTCTTCTAGGTAGGCATGAAGCACGATGTAGTCCATTTCGTCGCCAAGTGCCTAAAATGTCAACAAGTGAAAGTCGACCACCATCACCCGACAGGCCTCCTACAACCACATGAGGTTCCTATGTCCAAGTGGGAATTCATCTCTATGGATTTTGTTGTGGGCTTGCCGCTCACATCTCATAGACACAATGCCATTCTTGTGATAGTGGATAAGTTAACCATGAGCACTCATTTTATTCCTATTAGAGACACTTACGATGTCACTAATGTGACACGTGTGTTTGTAAGAGAGGTTACCTGTTTGCATGAGATACCTAAGAATATCATTTCATATAGGGACTCCCGATTCACTTCTAGGTTTTGGACAAGTTTGCAGTCAGCGTTAGGGACTTAGTTGAACTTAAGAACAACTTATCATCCTGAGACAGATGGGAAAACCGAGAGAATAAATCAAGTCATGGAATACATGCTTAGGATGTATGTCATGGATAATGAAACCCAGTGGGAGAAGTACCTACCTTTGGTAGAGTTTGCCTACAATAACAGTTTTCATAGCTCGATCGGAATGCCACCCTACGAAGCTCTATATGGAAGGCCATGCAGAACACCATTGAGTTGGGATAGACTAGAAGACCGAGTAAAAGTTGGGCCTGAATTGATTCAAGAGATGGAGGAACAGGTGATTTATATTAGGCAGAGACTAAAGGAAGCACAAGATAGGAAGAAAAGTTATGGGGATGCACACAGGACCGACCAAAGTTATGAAGTGGGAGACCATGTTTTCATTCATATCAGGCCTAATAAGAGTA
>JASDQU010683787.1:50385-65921 GCA_032191745.1 Picea mariana | reverse complement strand
AAATATAGAAATATTAAAATTGACCTGTACCTTGAAAGGAGAGGTACCTCCAAAGTGGTCGCTTGATGAATATGTTTCTAATGCTATCGAGAGGCGTTGAAGGATGTGGGAAAAATTCTCCATCATTTCATCCCTTTGTCACATGAGAGCTTGCTCAAGCAACAGATTGATAGGATCGTCTGCTCCATCATTTTTCTTTTCTTCCGCCATGGAGGGTTTCTTAGGCGTGCAAGAGAGATTGTCTTCAAGAGAGACAATATCGAGACCCAAATTTATATAATCATATATTGTCAAGGACATGCAATGAAAAAAATGATCAAGAGCATCATGCTCTGATACCATTGATCCAGATTATATTCAGCATGAATTGAGATTGGAGATATAATAAAGAAATGCACAGAGATATCGTAGATATCCAATAATATAACACAAATGTATCATAGATGCAATCATAAACACATATATACAATAATATATGATTTCTATTAATGAGATAAATGTACATAGACTTTAAAAATACAGAGTGAAAGACTCGCTATAATGGTGGCAGCTTATCTCTGAGCAGACATGTGACGGCTACTTGCATTCGCAAGAATATGATTACAATGAGGCTCTGAAGGTATTTTTACAATAAAATGGAATTGAAACAACCCTAGACATCCAAAAACGGAACCTTAGGAGATGAAGCGCCAAAATTTATGTGGGCCCCTTTTGGGTAAGTTAGTACATCAACTTCTCGGGGTCGTAACTTTTGCATACAATCTCTATTTTAGGCATATGATAGCCTGTTGGAAAGGTATCATCGAGGAGATTAATTTTTGGGGCTCAATAATGCCTTTGGTTAACAATGAGAATATCGATCCGGAAATACCTTCATTTAGGCCCTCAAAATGGCCCCAGAAGTTTAAAACTGCTAAAAATAGTAAATTGCCAAAATTGCCAGATAATTGTTTTGAGCTAGTTGGAAAAGGTGGGTGGCCACTGATATCCACTTGGATCAAAATATATTAAAATTTAGTAATCACATAGATTAAAGTGGTTCTTAGACATGTTTTTGAATAAGAGATGGAGAAACTACAATCAAAATCAAATTCAGTATGAAAATTCACATATTTTTTAAGTGGAATTAACTCAACTTTTCAAAACTAAATACAATTACCTCATTGGACAACACCATTGGAAATAAAACGTTAAATAAAGTTTAAATATTAATAGTGATGATACTTAAATTTATAATGTTATTTACTTTGAGAGAAACATTAGTCCATCCTACCTTAAAAAGTAAAGGTTAATTATTCTATTTTATTTTGTTGTTTCTAAGTTCAGGTTACTTTCCAATAAGATAGTAGAGCTCACTTTTGCTTCATTTTCTCTTCCATGTGTGAAGACATTATAAATATCAATGACATTAAAGATGATTTGAAATGATATCTTATCTATGAGTGGCATAATTTTGAAATGTTTTTAAAATGAAATCTTATTTTTAAGTAGGTTGTTCCCTTCAAGAGAAAAAAATTTCATCTTTTCCTAATGTTTTAGGTCTTGTTCAAGTTTTAGTTCAATTTAGTTGGGCATTGGAGGCCACCGACTTGTTCCGCTGATTTAGAATATTTCCACATATTGGTAGTTTTAATACAAATAATTCAAGTCTTGAATTGTTGATGAGTTCTTTGGGCATTGATATTTCCAACAAAATATTTAATTGTGTGGCTTTCCAAACTCATAGATCATGAATTAATCTTTGTAAGGGTGCAATAAATTCCCTAAACAGTTAAACAATGGAGCATTGGATCGGTAAGTTGCTAACCCTTCTCGGGGTCAGTCTTGAATACTCACTAGGTGTGGAAGAGAAAAAAAAATACTATGGTTCCTAAGGATGAAAATCTACTGGACTATTGAATCAATGAAATGTGAACAATGTTTGAGTGGTGTTATGAAATCCCTCTAAGAAAATGGAAGAAAGTATGATAGTTCTTAATATGGAATAAAGTTTACAAAGAGTAAAAGGTCATAATAAACCTTGATTATGTGTATATTCCTAAATAGTTGGTGGTTGTTGTAGCTAAATTACCTATGAGTATTATAATACATGTTGATGCACGGTTATGATACTTTAGCATGAAACAAGACTCAAGATGTTGCTACACTATTTCTTCTAGAAAAACCAAGACAAGGAGGTTAGGAAAGATGTCGRGAGGCCTCGTAGGCCCTTGTAAATGTCATCATGAATTATATTAATATAATAAAATAAGTAAATATATGGATATAAATGTAAATGTAAAAGTAAATTAACTGATAAAGTATATCATGAAATGAACTTAATGAATGTTAAGGTGATGGTGTTTGAAATCATCCTAACAATGAAGACATTATATAAATAATCATGAAGAATGAATGGAAAGTAGTTGGTTAGCCTTCTCAAACATACATATTTATTATTTATATGTATATGATGTAATGTATTCCTTTCTTCAATGTTATTAAAACCCTAATTTTAAGAGGAGGAAAATAATAGAAAAATGAAATGGTAGTTAAAGATAGAGGAATGAAACTTTTGAAATGMAAGGGCACATATACCACCATATTTGGACATGGTAAACAAGGATCCAATAAAGATATTACATCCTGAGATATTCCCAAACAAAAATGATTTCTTTGCCATGGACATTTAATGTGGGACAAAGGAAACAAGTGAGGATAACCAAAAAAAWTTCTTGGGTGCCAACTTACAAGAACAAACTTGTTCAAAAAAAAAAATATGCATTTCCTTAATTCAAGTATTAGATATACACCGAGAATAAATCTATTAATTATGATTGGAAAATTGAAAATAAATTGAGTTGGAAGGGCCTTTATGGACAAGAGGCATGCATCTCTTCATAATCTCATTCCTACATGGGATTTATGATTCTTCTCTAGATTTATCATAATCTCATTCCTACATGGCATTTATGATTCTTCTCTAGAGTTATCGTATCCCCCTTACATAATAGAGATGAACTTTTCTTTTTTAATATTGAGTTATCATATCTTCCTTACATAATAGAGATCAACCTTGATTTTTTAATGACTATTAAACAGGTCCCTACTTACATGTCTTTCATGGTTAAGAATTGCCAAATGACTTATGTAATTCCTACTTAACATGACTTGTTATATAAATGATGTTGAGTTTGATAACCAAAATTCATATGTCTAAAATATCATACTAGGTCTATTCATGTCCTATTCTTCCATCAATATCTATTAGTCACGTGTTTTGATTACCATAGATTTTTTTATATAAAATAAATATTTTTATCATCACTCAAGAAACTACCAAGAGAAGTATTAACATCACATTCCAACATTTCTACCATCAAAATCTACTAGTCATGTGTTTTGATTACCATAAATATTTTTATACAAAATAAATATTTTTATCGTCACTTAAGAAACTACTAAGAGATGTCTTAACATCAAATACAAAATTTCTACATTGAAAGACATGTCACTTTTCATGAGTAGACCTCCACTACAACTGTAGATTTTAACCTTGTACAATTATTTACTGCAAACAAATTTCCAGTAAAAGAACAAAAAATATACAATGGAAAATACAAACATTACACAAATATTTTTTCCCTAGAAACCCAAACCAGGAAAACTAGCATATTCTATATTCATTCATAGTGATACATTGTTTACAATACAATATACATATAGGATCCAGCGACATCCAAATCCCTAACCCAATGATCTGGATTATTCAACAACCCTAATTTCTTAACAGAAAATATAAAACCATCGACAAAAACCATGTGCCAAAAACTCCCAAAAATGGACACAAAAATCAAGGTGACACAAAAAACAAGGCAAAAATGTGACACATTTCCCGAGACCAAAAATCTGCCCAACAATTTGTTTTGAATGTTCCTCTCTAGTAAGGGATCAAAATAGATCTGGGGACATGATGATATGTTTTAGAAATGAAATCGAGCATATGTAGCATTGTAGGAGAAGGAAACAATATCACAATATCATACAATTATGGATGTCGCATCACTTCACTCACTAATGTAATTAAAGAGTTAATAGAAAAATGACATAAATAGGTCAGAGTTATGTACTAATTAGGATTGTTTTGATAGTTTTGTATCCAACCTGCAACCATAGGACAATGGGTAAGATGAGCCTCCATTTAATTGTAATGGTTTTTTCAAAACTTCCTTTACACTTGCCATTGTTGTTCATATAAGGCTATTTAAAAAACCAGAGAGCATTCGACTTTTTGTTAATATTTTTGGTGTAAATATGAAATATATTCTTGTATATTTGTTTTAGTCAAACCTTTAAAATGTTATTATAATTATATTGTATAATTCGTCTCAACATAAATTATTATATTATTGGTATTTTACTTATAATTGTAAAAATCCCCATTGTGGCTAGTCGGCCTTGTTTTATGGGTTAGTTAGGTCAAGAGTCATGTCTCTTAAAGAGAAATTGTTGTGTATAAATATATGATATGGTCCTCTCATTTGGACACACACTAACACACTTCTCTTGTGCATCTTGGAGCGTATAATAAGTTCTAGTGCACAAGTCTTGGAGATTGGTTCTTTTGGTGTTTTGGTCTTGGTATTTCTTGGAGAGCTATAGTGCATCATTGTATTGGTTGAAGGAATATATACTGAGGATTTTGGTTGCTGGGTTTTATCCTCCAGGAGGGTTTCCCAGGATAATCTTTGTGTCTATTGTATCTGTGATTGTCTATATTTTACTGATCCTACTACAATTGTTATTGGATTAAGTAATTGTAATTGTTTAACTAGAAAATTTAAAATTCCAACGTGGTATTAGAGAAGGCCCAAATAGAATCCAGGTGCAGATCTAGAAGCCTAAAAGGGATCTGTTTTCAGTCTAGAGACAGTTTCCAGACAAACCAATAACATCAAAAGGTAGGATGACTACTGGAACAAAGATCGATGAGAAGCTAGATGGAGCTGATAGCTTCAGGGCTTGGAAGTATAGATTAACCATCCTTCTTGAAGAACATGAACTAGATAAGTTCATTATAGAAGATTTTTAAGGACCTCAAGGAGATGAAGCTAAATAAAAATATTATAAGGACATGGTGAGAGAAAAAAGGATTATTGCAAACTCCATTAAGGACAACCTTATCCATCATATATCATCATTATATTTTCCAAAGAAAATGATGGACACCTTAAATCATGTATTTGAGTGAAACAACAAAAATCGAAGAATGACTCTAAGATCTAAGTTGAATAATGTGAAAATGAAGAACTCAAAAACCATTCACTCCTACTTCTCAAGAGTGAATGAAACCAAGGAGAAGATAGAAGCCATTAGTGACTCAGTAGAAGGAGAAGAGATCTTCTTCCTCATTATTATCTTCATCCTCGGTTACATGATTATACTTTATTTGTGTTCATCTTGGATCATATCTAACAATGTATGACCAACCTTATTTACCAGGTACCTCTGAGTAAAATACTTGCTCACATTGACTTGAAATAACATAAGGCTCTCTAACCGGTTCAAATTCCCTTGTATTAACCATGGTAAATCCATTTTCATGCTCAATAACAGTTCTTTTAGGATCACATTCATGCATCCGTAGCTTGTAACATTTCACTTCAAACAAAACTATTTTAAAGGAATTAAAATCACACTCAATTATATCCTCCAAATGTTCATAGTACCTATTCTAAGTTTTTTCCAGATTTATGTCACTTCTAGAGAAAATGTTGGTCACCTTAAACAATGCAATTATCCCACAATCCAAGGTTTTCATATTATCATCCAACATTTTGATATGAAATTTACGACCATTACACCAGATAGCCTTGTGATGTTTCAACTACAACGTGGAAAACAAGTAAAAAATGCATTGCCAATTAATAAACCTGATATAGGACTTAGTAAATATATATTTCAAAAAGTAAACAAACCAAATACATTGAAAAATTGGGAAATAACTAGAAAAATGTGGGTAAACAATTTACTTGCTTGTTTATTTTTTAAAACAAAGGCTAAATCAACTTCCCTAGTTGACATAAGATTAGGAAATTGATCTCGATGATGATATGTTGTTTTAATCATCTTACTCACCTCTTCCCATGATAACCTACCAAAGTATTCTCCAGTATATTCTACCCAACGCTCCATCCAATCAAGGTTATTTGCAATGTATAAATGTAAACCATCCCACTCTAGAGAAACTATACGATAAAATAACAATTTAATATCATTAATTAGCTATTGTTAATAAAGGAATAGTTTAATATAGTTCAATATGCAGGAATAAAAAATGTAGAAAATCAACATGATCAAATAAAATTGGAAAAATAAATGTGTAATATATTAAATCTATGTCAACATCTAATAATTACCTTTCAAATTCCTCATTTTAACTTTCCCCAATAGGACCTCCCCTTCAAATTTGTTCATGGAGTCGAGATGCCAAATGCGAGGCACATTCATATTTTCTGCTAATTTAGGTAGATATTGACTAATATACACCATGCATTGATATACCATATATCCCTCAACCATAGAGCCTTCCAGACATGCTCTTTGACTAACAAAATCTTTCAATGACTTCAACTACCTCTCCACCATCCACATTGACCTTGTGTGTACTGGTCCACATAATTCAATCTCCTCAACTTGGTGTCTGAGGTAGTATTCTTGTGCATTGAAAAATGATGGAGGTAGATATTGTTGAATTTGACACATTAGTCGGGGAATTTCTCTCTTCCAATACCTTATATCTTCTTTATGGATTTATTTTGATGATAGCCACCTACAAATGTCGATGCAATAAAATAATATCAAGGCATACATAAATTTGCAGATAAAACATAATACGTCAATAAGTTTTGTTACAAATCACATAATAAGTACATTTTCCTTATAAAACATTACTTACCTCATGTATTTGCCAAGTACATAAATAATTTGTTTTATGTTGTTGTCAAAGTCATCTGGGAGAGATAAAGGTAGAACATACTGTAAAAAAAACCAAATAATTATTATTTGTTTCCAACAAATGCATACCAATAAGGAAATATATTATAACCTACTAATTACCTTAATGAATGTATGTCAATCATGTGTTTTAACCCCACCAAAATCACCTTTTTTCGTTAAGATATTTTGTATGTTTGATGAAAATCCCGTCGGAAACCTAATTTTTTGGAATGATCTCTTTTACAATATTGCTTTGTTGCTTCATCAATAACCAAGGAATAATAGTATTATGTTCATGACCATCACCATTAGAATTAATAATAACACTTTGCAATGAGGGATTAACTTCTTGGATGTCACAACAAATCTTTGCAATTCTCTCTTTGTCAATCCTTCCATCTAATAGTCGCCATAACAATTCTTTTATGTTCTTCCTGATATGCATTGTATCAAACATATGAAATATTTGTAGGTGCTCGTAGTATGGAAACCTACTAATTGCATTGGGTAACTTTTCATTCCTCGTGGAAGCCCATTCGTGCCTTAACGACATTCATGAAACATCAACAAATTGAAATTAACACTAATTAATAAAACATAATGAAATTAATACTAATGAAATTAACCAAATATTTATATAATATGTCATACATAAATACTTTTCATACCTTGATGATTTCTAATAGATTCCAACTTCCATAGGCAAGGTGTCATTCTTTCTGGTTATTTTCCATTCTCTTCTTTACCATTGAATTTTTCTTTGTCTCTAGTTCGATAATTATGGTTCTTAGGAAGAAATTTCCTATACTAATCAAACACTTCCTTTCCTAAATTCCTTGAACGATGAGATTTTATCCTCGGACCACAAACAGGGCATGAAAATTTACCCTTTGTTTGAAGACCTACTAGATATCTGAATTAATGTAGCGAATTAGAGTTACAATTTAAGTAATGCATGATATTTTCAATAAATACATATACTATTAGATCACAAAATAAGGTAACAATATACCACAAAAATGTGTTAACCCGGGAGCATTATGAATTGTCCATGATAGTATTCCATGGAATTGAAATCGTTTTTTCCCTATTGGTCTAGAGATGTCATACATAGTGACACCATCTCATAACTTCAACAACTCATCTATAAGAGGCTCAATATATACGTTCATATATATAACCTGGTACTTTTCTAATTGGTTCAACATACTGCATGATTAATTATACTTATCTAGATGTCGTTATATATAAAAGAAATAATTACCATGCATGAAACAAAGAAATGAAATATTTTGTTATACTTTAAAGAAAATAAAAGATAATTAAATACCTAGAACAGTCATTTCCAACTTTGTTTTCTCTCTCTTGATCGACATCCAAGGAGGAAGGTTATTGTTTATAAAAAAAATAGGCCACACTGAGTACGTGGAATGAATCTCTCCAAACGGATTGACACCATCATCTACCAATGAAATTCTAAAATTACGAGGTTATTCTTTAAAAATTGGCCACCTTTCTTTGATGTACTTCAATGTAGAACCATTTGCAGGCATTTGAACAACATCAACTTGAATTTTGTTTTTTTCATGGAAGTCCATAAACTATGCTATACTTCGGCACCTAAACAACCACTCGAAACATGGAATTGTCGGAATATAATGAATAACTTTGCGAGGCACATTCTTTGAAACTTTATCAGTTCGATATCTACTTATTTGACATTGTGGGAGTTCATTTTCTAATGCATATTTTCCATAGTATATGATATGATCATTAGGACATGCATCAATAGTCTGATACTCCATTCCAATTTCTTTCATAATCACAGATATTTCTTGATATGTGCGTGGAAAAATATTTGACTTCGGTAATAGAAATTCACCTAACAATCTACAAAATTCAAAACAATAAGTCAATGTCAACAATATTAATCATCAATATCACATCCATACTAATTTACAAATTAGAAAACGATAGCAATATAGGAAAAAGTTGAACCTTTTAAGTATTTGTGAACATGCAGGCATAATACCTTAGTATCTGTGTGAGGCATGTGTTTGATAAACCATTCAAAACCTTCAAGTTCACCAACAAAAATATATCAGAACTTTTGTTGAGACTTCATAAAGAGGTTGATGTGACTTCTCAAGTAGAGGATCAACATCATGACTATCATCCTTGTTGTCCTCACCCATTGGAGAAAATGTGTCTTGGAACAATCTATGTATCTCATCTTCCTGATTTGAATCACTAACGTTATCTCCATCCATATCATCATGAATAACTTGATCAACAACTTCAATATTCTGATCTCGAAGTTCATCACCTTGTAAAGGAGTATTTCTTCTAGTACTTCGAAAATAACTTTCTGGAGGTTGACATTTTGAGGGCATCATCTATATATTTAAAAACAATGTAGAAAAGTTAGTGTGTATATAAAATATAAAAATATTGATAAGAAATATTACTAAAATTCATGACATGATGAATATTACAGAGAATACATTAAATATTGAATCCTCTTACCAAGGGACGATATTCATAACCCCCTTCGGTGTGCCCCTTCTCCCTACAATGTCTTTCATCTGTTGTTATTAAAATTCTTTTTCTTTGCAAGTCCCTACAATCATAGAAAGTGAAATAACATTTTACATCGCCCCTTGCATCTAATGCCGCTCTTAACCGAGGAAGATTCCTAACTTTTTTGTTCATAGTGACAAATCTTTGTACTGGCAAGTAATTGTCCTACCTACACCATACCAAACAATAAATTTTCAAATTTTAATATTTTAGCTACTCCTTTTGATTATGATATGTTTTTTTACAGTGACCTACAATCCTCACAATTATTTCTTCTAAGACATTTTGACATGCTTTTTTATTATTATTATCGATTAACTATTAAGATCGATATGCTTCAATTTGTACTTTACATTAGTGTGTACTAAATCACCATGGAAACTAATTACACACCATTTAACGAAAGTGGTCAAAATTTCTCAAACATGAATCACTCGACACCATACACTAGCCTCTAAGTTGTTTTGTAGAGAAAATTTCAAACTTTGAAATTCACCACTAAACAAAGAGTGCCATCCACTTGTCATCCACAATTGGGTTTGGTTGGTTTAAATTATGATGTGTTGATTTGCAGCTACATACAATGGTCACGATTTTATGCTACTTACAGTGGTCACGATTTTATTTTGTAAGACACTTTGGCATCTTCTCATTTTTCATTGTCTAACTAGTATATTTCGTCATGATTTTTTTATTTATTTTAGCTTCTCCTTATTAATAGTGTATAAAAAAGTTACATCAACTACAAACTAGATTTAATCACTACATCTAGAATTGCGTGTGATTATAAAAAATTGAGAGAAACAACATCACATAAGAATACAATGCTATATGACTAACCTAACCTAACACTGGACTAAAAATATGACATTAATATATATAGGCACAACATCCTAGAAACACAAAAGTTAGAGAGCTAACAAGGTCACTAAGGGATAGGATTGAACCTAAGAGGATTTTGCTTCCACTTTCTATTTCAAACATTAGTCCAACCTGTAAAGTTTTTATGAGTTGGTGGTTTTGTAACAAGGATTAAATTTACATAAGGAATTGTAGGCTCAAATTAATCTAGATCGAATATAATGAAATATGTTTTTAATGTTTGAATTGAATTATTGACGGAGTAATTTTCCCTCTTCTTAAAATACTTCTTTGGAAAATATTTTTCTTAACGTTTCACATGAATTTCCATAGAATCTACTAACTAGATCCAAAAACCAATGACATAAATATTTTAAAATATGGTACTGAACATATAATATATTATAAAGGAAAAAAGAAGCTACATGAAATCTCATTTGAACAAAAATTTACAAGTTAAATGAGTACATAAATAAAAAAACACACTAACCTTGCAAGTTCAAAATCCGAGCTATGTAGATCGAGAATTGAATTTGTTCAACCAGTGGGTGATGGAAAAAATAAAAATCTCAAGCAAAATCCACGAACAGTGTCACAACTATAGCAAATGTGTTGCAAAGTCTCTTAAAGTCACGTATATATAGATCAATTATCATCGATATAGTGACGAAAATGCATGAGTTGACCCAAAAAAAGTCAACTAGTCATTTCAATCCAGGTGTGTTAGCATATGTTTATTGAGGTATGCAATAATCATCACTATAGCGGAAAATATTCGTGGCAATAGAGATGAAAATCCTACCCAATTTAAAATAAAGATGAAAATAATGGAAACGTGGAAAATTTTCGTGGAATAATCTGCCCATATGCAGTAGTGTATAATCCAAGGGAAAGTTTACCTATCCATAGGGGAATATTAAAAAATAAAACAAACCCCTCTCCATTACAATCAATTCTCACTCTAGATCAAGTACTTGAACCTTCTTTTCCTCCGCCTAGTGAAAATGTTTCCATTAGTAAYCAGAAACCTAAACAAGGAAAGAAGAAGAATCACCAGAGGAAACGATGCTTGGGGACCATATCTCCAACTGTTGGACATCATGCTTGAGAAAAATCACCAACTTCTRCCAAAGAAGTTGGGGGGAAACATACCTTTAGAGASATACCCTACTATGAGTGATCCTTGTTTGAAAGTCATTCCCATCGTAACATAGTAGCAATTTTCTAGTACGAGCTTAGTCTTTGTTCTTTCTCGTTCTTGTAAATACATGAGAATAAGTTAACTAGCTTAGTCTTTGTTATATATCATGCTCGTAAATACACGATAATAAGTTACCAAGTACACTTTTATCTCTTTTTCGAACTCGTAAAATCTATACGAAAAAGGAACTCTTTGGAGTCTCCTTTAAGCTATTTTTAGACTCCCTAAACATGAAAATATTTTTGAGTGATCTTTCTTCCTTTCACACTCATTAAATGGGCTGAAATGGTGTCTTTCAAGTGATAGTTTATCTCTTCTTCGACCTCGTGAGACTAATTACAAAAAAGGAACACTCTAATCAAGCATGATTAAAAGATTTCTCTCCTATATTGTTTTACACTTATTTCGGTCTTGGGAGACTAAATTTACCAAAAATTAATCCATGGAAACACCTTTAAGTTCTTTTCAGACTCTCAAAAAATGAAAAACCACCAATTTTTCCTTATCTGGACTAGCTAAACTACACATTGAAGGAACCATATGGTAACGAACCCTCACTTCTTCTAGTTTGTTAAATAAAGGAAGAGGAACTTACCGAAGGTGAGTTATATCGAGCATGTGTTACCCTCCTTGAGATCGTTAAATGAAAAAAGAGGTACTCATCTATTTGGGTGGGGAAAAATTGAAAGAAGTGGGTCATTTTTTTGGGAATCCTTTATGGCAGCTATTGTTTCCCTTGAACATGGCACCTTTTTTTGTCTTGTCTTACAGTTGGGTAATTCACTTGTCTCTGAGCCATACCAATTCCACGTGTCTCCACACTTTTTCATCCGGTTGAAGAGTGATCTTATTTCCATCGCATTACATTCTTGGTACTTATCAAGTCATTGTTGCCAAGTCAGTTGTCATGCTTCATCATATTCAAGGGAAGTTTCAATTCAAATGATCCATCTACAGTATTGCTAGTTTCCATTTCCTGTGTCAGTCCATACTCATTCAATTCACCATCTTACATCACTTTATTGTGTTAGTTTCATTTCAATGATGGGGGATACATCAACACCCTCCTTCGACGAGTATTTTCATGTAAACTTCAATACATCATCCATTACTTAGACTTAGAAACCAATTAGTACCTTGGGACCTCCATGCATCAATGGTAGGCATCCTCGCTTTTGACAGTAGGTTTACATCGTTGACCTCTGATCAGATGATTCCACGAATGTTCGACCTCAACTCATTTATTCACATTTGCTGGAATGTACTAGGGTACCTTGGGAGTCATTGATATCATTGGTGATTTCCCTCTCACTTGTTAACATTTTACCTCAATGATTGGTAATCAAGTGGTTTATATCATGTTCAACATCAAATCATCTATTCACCTGACTAGATTCATACCACATCGGGATTGGAACAAATACCTTGGGTTGAGTGTTCACTTTGTTATCTACTTTTTCCAACCTGTGAAGTAGATCATTTGAGTATGATGATATATATACTATGACATAGATCCATATTTTATTGGTCCATGGCTATGTTTTCTCATCGCGTAGCTCCACTATGTATTTTTGATGGCTATGATCAGTTCATGTCATGGAGGTATGTATCCACATTGTATCTTTGGTCGCCATATAATTGGTTAATATTTTTCATGGATCCACAGTGTATTGGTCCGTGGTTGTTCTTTGAGTCATCTCGTATCCCGAGCATAGGTATTCATGCCTTAGGAATGGAACATATATATATTAATAATGTTTTATGGTGTTTGTAGCTTCTTCTAGGTTCTCCAACTCCACACCCTTGCATTGAATAATTGTAAAGTGTTTCAACCATCAGTTTCTCTTATGACCTCACACTTTAGGGAGAAATCTATTACACACCAAAATTCCAAACTTAAGTACCTCACCCTAAGTGTTGCAAGTGTCGTAAAAGTGTCATACACACCTTGTTAAGTGTCGCATACACCTTGACACCATGAAATAACATATTTCACAATCCCTAGTCAATATGGAGGAGAAATATATTATATGAAGGTCAAAATACTATGTGCACATGAATTGTTTATTAATATTCATAAAAAGGAAATTAATTTAGTGTGAGAAATCACCTCACATTTAGTTTCCTAATCTCAATGAGAGGTTGAGAATCTCATGGATGATTGAAATATTTTCCCAAACCAAAATCCTAATTTGGTGGATCTTGAGAGATATTTCCTCCTTAAAATCCTTGAGAGATATTTTCTCCCTAAAATCCATGAGAGATATTTTATCTCTAAAAATATTGGAGATCCAATTTTAGTGGATCTATTCAGTGATCGTCTCCATRGTGGTTAAGCCTCCCAATCCTATAATGAGGGATTTCCATGGAGAAGGGGAGGAAGGAGGAAGCTTGGAGATATCAGAATTTCAGACTTATGATCATGGGATTCCTGCAAGGGTATGGATGAGGAGAGCTTGGAGGAGCAATGCATCATCATCCATGTTTGTAAGTATAAACTTTGGGTTCTCATTTTAATATACTTGACCTATTTCCTTCAATCTTGTGTATTCTTGCATATGCTTGTCTATTGTTCCTTCAATCTTTGTAGATGAATTTGTACAATCTAATCTTGTGGAGAATGAGTTCTTTGTTTCTCTTTGATGTCTATTGCATTGCAAGCATCAAGTTGTGCTAAGGCATTTGGATATGTAGATCGGATTAAAAGCAACGAGGGAAAAATTTGAAACTCAGTGCATCACACCTTTTCTCCCCCTCTCTCTTTCTGATTAGTTAAACTGAATTCAAAGGGATGTTAGTTTCCACTTGTGTTTTTCTTTCTTGGTATTAGGGGTTTGTAATCCAAGGTAAATTTCACTTGTCTGGAAGGGAATATTTTTGTAACAAGTTGTCGAAGTGTTCTTTCTTCCAGAAAGAGATTCACTATTTAGGTAATATCATTTCCGGTGAAGGAATCTCTTTGGACTCAGAAAAGGTGAAATCCATTATGGAATGGCTAGTGCCAAAAAATGCTCATGAGGTGAGAAGCTTCATGGGGCTAGCTAGTTATTATTAGAGGTTTTTGGAAGGGTTCTCTAAGATATAGAAACCCATCACCACCTTGCAGTGCAAGGGGGTAGGTATGAATGGACAAAGGAATGTGATATTGCATTCATCAAGCTTAAGAGGTTACTAATGAGTGCACCAATTCTATGAGTTCTGGATATGGAAAAAGACTTCATAGTCTACACGAATTCCTCGAAGCAAGGATTGGGGTCCGTGCTAATGTAGGATGGGGGGGTGATAGCGTATGCATCAAGAAAGTTGAAGCAACATGAGTAGCTTTAAGCTAATCATGATTTAGAGTTGGAAGTTATAATACTATCTTTGAAGATTCGGAGGCATTATCTAGTGGGGTGAAGCTTTGATCTCAAAACAAACCATGAAATATTAAAGCATCTCTTCACTCAAAGGAATCTCAATGCTAGGAAGAGGGGATAGAGTGAGTATGATTTTGTAATTTCATATATCAAGGGAAATGAGAATGTGTTCACAGATTCCCTGAGCAGGAGACCACATGTATTCTCCTTGGTGCCCTTAAAGGTTAATCTGAGGGAGTGAGTGTTAGGTAAAATTCTTGGAGATAGTTGGTATTTAAAGGATACTTCATCCCTCCAGAGTGAGAGGAAGTTAGAGCCCAGGTATGAAGGATATAGCCTTGAAGCAGATGGATTGTTAAGATAACATGGAAGGATGTACATCCTTGAGGGTGGGGATATTAGAAGCATAATACTCAAGGAATCCCATAGGGAAATTTATTGTGCGCATTCAGGTGGGAAGAAAATGTACATAGACATGAATAATATTTTCTTCTGGTTAGGAATGAAGCGTGATGTGGTCCATTTCGTTGCCAAGTGACTTGAGTTTCAACAAGTGA
>JASDQU010683785.1:0-37592 GCA_032191745.1 Picea mariana | reverse complement strand
TTGTGAAACTAGGGTTTCACTTTCTGGGAGATCTAGCCACTGAAAAGGTGCGCTCTAAGTGCCAAAATGATCCTTGGGGGAGGGCGCAACTTTTTAGGTGGTTAGGGAGCTGAAAATATTCACTTTTGCAAAACCCTACTTTTTGGGTACGGTAATAGTGACGTTTTTCCTCTTGCAAATTGTGCTTCCTTCAGGTTGGCTTTGATACCATGTTAATGTTTATGCGATTATCATAGTTCTTTACATTTCAATAGATAAGAGCATCATAAGAACAAGATCACTGAGAAATACACATTCAAAAGAGACACAAAATTTATCCTGGGAAACCCTCTAGGGGAAGAAAACCTAGCAAAAACTTCCTTATCATAAATAGCTTATACAATGTTCAAGAGATAACTCAAACCAATACAGATAGTCCTCTCCAAAAGATGCACCACTCTTCTTCTCCTCTCTCCAACTGGTAATTGCAACTTGCCTCATAAGAAAATGAGCAAGTGAGTTGTGTGTTAGAAGTGAGGTGCTAGCCTCATATATATACAAGACTGGCACGTGTGAAAGGGTTTCACTGGCAGGGCCAACCTCTCACTCTGGGTGGGTAAACCCACCTTTAATTAATTCCGGGTCTTCAATAATAATTGCTGGGGCCGACTTCTTACTCTGCCCTTTATAATTGTCCGATGACCAATCCACAAAAGGGGATTTGGTCCTTATACAATTATCGACATGATTAATCCACAATGGGGATTAATCCTAATAATAAAATAACAATAATAATAAGAATGCTCTTCGCGGTTACATTATTTCAACACCTGGAACAAAGCAACAACAAACTGATATGTGCAAGCTATTCAATGGGTTAGTACTTCATTAGAATATCTAATAAATATATAGGAAATATGGAAATAAATGTTGACGAAGTCAATGTTTATCAATAGCAATGAAATGTTATAACACTTCACCAATAAATATTAGAACAATGTAGCATTCAATGTAACCAATCAATTCCTTGTTCAATTAATGCATCAAACCATCATTCAATTGCCTTTTAAAACCAAACGTTGCTGCTTTAAAGATGAAATAACCAAAGTTGACGTCAACAACTGGGGTTAGAGTAGTTAGGGTTTGAAATTCAAAGAGTTTTAAGAGTGTTGTGATCAACGTTTCACTTCAACATTAGAGGACTTCATATCAGTGCCTTAGGGTTTAATGGAGTCAGAGGTGAAGGACAAAAGTTGAAGGATGAAAAATTTCAAGGACTAGAGGGAAGCGTTTTTAGGTGCTGTTAAGGCAAGGCCTCAAAATCAAAACCCTAGGGGAGAGAGGCTCACTCTGGTGTTTCTACAACAAAGCCTCATGCTGTCTCCTCCTTCCTGGAAAAACAGCTAGGTCAGGAATAAAGTATATAACTAAAACAAGAGGGTTTGATGAGATAAGGTGTTGCTACAGCAAGGCCTTTCAACAAACCCTAGAAAGAGTATGAACCTAGTGTAGTGAACCTAGGCTAGGGATGTCTCACTCTTCTTGGCTTCAAAATAGTACGACTAGAAAAGAGGAAGAGGAAAAAGGAGTGTAGCTATGGCTAGTCTCTTTCTCTCCTCTTCAATGGCTAACGATTTCTCTATCAGGGGACATGAGACAATGACCTACTTGTGTGCTTGTCCCATAGGGTTTTGATTCAACAGTATTCATAAACATATGAAATAAATTAAACGACAACTATTTAATCAAGAATTTTTGCAGAAAAATAGTTACAATTCACCAAGAAATAACCATGCAAACCCTAGTTGTAACACCTTCCTTCAAGAGAAACACCATAGAATGCCAAAAATGTCTTCCTTCAACAAGTATGCCTCCTTAAATCAGCCAATAACCCAAGATAGGGCGAAAATTTCATACCTCACCAAGTGGTGAGTAAGTGATGATGAAAAAATGAGAGTGAAAATCTCCCATTTATACAAAACCTTGACCTAACTTTACATTTTAGGTCAGGTAAGAAGGCCGGCAAGGCCAAAATATCAAACGATACTATTTTACATTAAATTGTCAAGTTAAAACCCACAATCAACCTGAAAGGAGAGTAGAAGCCCCTCCAAGGCAGAAGTTATCCCTTTTTAGGGAAGATGGGGCATCCTAGAGAAAAACATTAGCCCTCCCAGGGCTTCTCCAACCTGCCACACATGCCACTGCTGCCTAGTTTGCCTGCCCCAAACATCCATGATGCTGGGTGATGTCATGGTCAAGGTGGTGACATCCTAGGCCTCCAAAGGCCAACGTTCCACTAAGAAAGGGTCATTCCCCCTAGGCCAAGCTATGATGGGGTGCCTCTGGCGGACATTCTCTTCTTCTCCGGTGCAAAGCCCCTGATCCATCTGTGTCCTATCTTTGCCCCTTTATGGGGTCTCATTATCCATCTGGTGGGCTCTTTAGCCCCATGTAGGTCCAAATTGATCATCTCCCCATGTGTACCGGTCCAAATGGTACCTGTCTGTCGAGCATGGTCCTGCACATCAAAGGATACGCCCTCCATGGGCTCATCAGTCACAGGGATCATAGCAATGTCAATCACATCTCATCATCAATATTATTAAACATATGCATAAAATCCCTAATACATCCGTTAACATCTCAAATATGTTACACAAGCTTGCAATACAAGTCTGGAGAAAGAGACAAGGTGTCCTATTGGGATAATGTCCACAGGAAAAGGAAATTTCTCGGAAAGACCTCATCCAAGCCATGTAATTGGGTGATGTGGTTAGGGGATGTCCAAGCATGTGGGTGCAGTGAAGGCCAAGGATGAAAAAGTGTTACCTGTGGGTTCCTTTATAGAAGGCGAGTTGTACCTGTCATGGATGCATTTCTTCCAAGCCCATTCTTTCCTTTATTCTTTTTATTCTTTTTTGTTTTTTTATTCAAGAGTTAATCAGGGGACACTACCTTGTCATGGTGACCAAAGCTGACAGTGTTACCCACAAGTAATTTCACAGAGATGAGAAGGATGTCTCGTGATGAGACCCCCTTTACCTTGGCCATGCAACCAAGAGTCATTGCCCAGGCGTGGTAACCAACTCATGGTAATGTCATACTACTAGGTACCCATGGTTCTAATAGGTTGGCTCATGATGAGACCCCCTATACTATGACTAGATATTGTTTTATTATTTTTCTAGGTCTCTCTTGTTTCTTTCTGAGAAGCCTTTTATTTCTTTCTCAGGGATCCCTGGGCGAAGCATATCGAGGTTTTATTCTTAGTCTTTTATATTGTACCAACTTGCTTTTACCTTCTGGGCCTTTAGCCCCTTCTTCCCATGAGGTAAGGTGTATTCCTAAAAATAGGTCAGCCTAATGCTTGGACAAGGGGAATGGGATACTTGAGTGGGAAGTAAGATGAAGAAGTGGTGTTATAAGGGGAGTGGATGATGGATTTTCAGAAACCCCCCCAGTGGAAAACCAAAACCTATGGATACAAGCTTGCCAGGGCACCCTGTCAATCCCCTAAAATGTGGTCAAGTGGGAAAATGTAAGATCCAAGCAATTGTTAGAAATAAAAGGAATCAGCTACATACATTTAAAGGTTTTAACAATCAAATGAGACACATACCATGATACCTAGAATAATTACCACATGAAGCAAGAACCTCTTTTGATACAGGACCAAACCGATGGCGATGGATGTTGTTGCTGCTGACAAGATAAAGAAGATGGAAGAAGAAAAGGTGGGCCCTACAGGGCCATGCTCAGGTCAATCTTGCTCTAGGTACCCCATGTCTAGGACCTATGGGCCTCAAGACATGATCTCCTAGTTATCACTGAAAAGTGGGTATAACATCTGGGTCCAATTCAGGGACATGTGCTCACCGTAGAGTGCATGAGAACCTCAACATCTCTAGCATAACTTGCAGACCTGCTTGATCTTGAAAGAAGCATCAGTAACAAAAAGTGGTGGTAATTCCACCCCAACATATATATATATATATATATATATATATATATACTAAAATAAAGCAATCAATAAATATGAAACAAACTACTCACCTGTACTTACCTGTTTGATGGATGTTGTAGTCAAACAATTAGTGAAGACAATCCAACAACGTCCCACAATACCTACCATTGTGCTTCATCATAAACCATAACAATGAAAAATTAAGCACAAAAATGACATGGGTTAGAGCATATATCAAATCATCGAAAATCATAAATTCTAACTCATGGAGACGGGTGGGAGGGATAAAATCTTCTAAAGTCCATATCTGAGGAGAGCAATCAATCCACCTACGGAAGGGGTCATGGAAAATCCAAGGTTCAGAACATTGACTCTAAGGGCTGGTAAACTGGCCACCTAGGACGTCTTCGCACTCTAGAGCTCTGGAAGGGATTGGAAAATATCTAGCAGAGGACTGACAAACTCTCAAAGGAAGGTTGAAACACAGAGAAGATAGACTCAAATCTGTAGTTTTCAACCAACACTTGGATTCTCGAGTTTTCTTAAGAGGAAACTAAATATAAAAGATATAATTTCCAACTACACCTTTAATGACACAATAAGGTAATGCAATAAGAGGTGGCTGGGGAAAAAGGTCATTAGAATCCTTTTTTAGGCAAACAATATACTTACCCCCATCAAAACCTTAGCACAATGGTGGTTGATAGTCATTTTCATAGGGTAAATCTAAGTGCTCGGAGAGGTAATCATTAAATACCTCAAGGTGAGACTGAAAATCATCAGGCAAATATGGTATTTGGTCAACCCTGGGTGTTTGGGGAGCATCGGTAAAAATCTCCTTTCCTTGTTGCCGCTGGTCAGGAGCCTGTTGTGATAATTGCAAGGACAACACTTGGAGATGACTCTCTATGTCGTATATAAGATCCATATTATAACCGACTGAATCCCACCCACATCTCCCAACATGTATGAACTCATCAATGTTATCATCCATGTCATTATCAGTATCATAACATGCAGGGTTTGAAGCATTCTTGCTCATCTCCTCCTCATCTTCCTTATCACAAAGTATAGCATTATCAAAAACTAGGAGAGGAGGGAAACTTGATTTTTCTTCTTGCCAAGGAGTTTTGAAGACTTGGGTGTCTTCAACATATGTCATGGTTTCATCCTCAAGAACTACCCCTTCATATTTAGTTGTGCAACATGGAAGGTCTGATTCTTTCGGGGATTCCATTTCTCCTTCATTTCCTTAATCATGGGACAAGGTGTCATCGAAATCCTGAAGTGGAAAGAAACTAACCTCATCTTCGCTTTGTTGTGCAGAAGAAATAGGTTCTTGGATGATCTCATCAGAGGGAGGAGCACGGGTTGGTACTTCATCATCTTGCTTAGGATTTTTCTCCTTAATCATGTCCTCATTCTGCTAGTTAAAAACTTGTTCCCTTCTTTCTTGGGGATCATCAGTAAAGGTTTCAAGGGAAACTAGTTTCATCAGGCTGAGAGTGTCCATGGTACGGTCATTGGTTATGGACAAGGAGGGATTTTTCTCGAATCAAAAGGCCATGTTGTAAGCTTCTACAAGTGTTTTTGGACCCTTTTTATTTAGGAGGAAGCTTAAATGCCCCAGAAGTCCATTGGTATAGAGATAGATGAGATAGTTTACCTTAGGACGATAGCTTTCAGGAATGTGGTACAACAACTTCTGAAATATAACCCTGAAATATCTAATGGTCTCATCCTCTGATTTTTTTATGCATTGAAGACCTCTCAGGAATGATTGGACATCTTCCATTTTCAGAACCCACCTTGCAAGAAAGATTTTTTCAAATTGGTCCATAGATGTGATGCTGGCAGCTGGAACATTATCATACCATCTTCTAGCCTCTCCATGTAGAGTGACAAAGAAAAGTTTCATTACCAAGTCATCAGCGTCATCACTGACAGGGCGGTACTGAAAGAAAGTCTATAATTTTCTCATGTGATAATTGGGATTTTCTCCATCGATGCCAACGAATCTAGGGAGCCATTTTTTATACCAAGGGGGCATTTGTCTCAGGTATCCAAGGATTTTGCTCATATCTAATGGCTTTTAGTTCCCGGGATCCCATTGTGAAGTCATTTTTGGCTTCGCCATTAGTGGAGTTGCCAGATAATTTTCTTGAAACTATCAAAAATAAGGGAAAACACCCTAGTGGAGTTTCCAGGTAAGCTTGTAAGATAAGACTTCTAGAGGCACGGCTTCCCGAAAAGTATCTTCTTGAGGGGAATTGAGTCATTGTTCCCTGACAACGGCACCAAAATGTTATCGCATAGTTTGTAGCTAGGTTAAAAGGCTGTAAGATAGAAGGCCAAATTGGCGTAACATGAACCAATCCCACCCAATGTCACCACAATGTCCTCTTAGAAACGTGGAGCTTCCTCTTTATAGGCATTATTTTTTATACCACTGGTTTGCTAGAAAAGTGTTCCTAATATATTTTAGATTAGAACGTTCATTTTAGGTGCTTTTCTTACTCAAGGAATGAAAGTGCAACTGATGTTTTTTGAGACTCTTGCAAAAAAAAACTTATAAGAAAACTGGAAAATAAAACTTTACACTAATCATTCAAATGAAAATAGTTTCAAGGAAGAAAAATCATGAACAATCCTTCAAATTTAAAAATGCAATCTTTTCTCCTTTCCATGCAAAATGAAAAATGCAAATTTCGAGTGAAACAAAAGGGAAAATGAAAGGATTTTATTTATTATTTTTTCTTTTGAAATGATTTCAACATGAGAAGAAAAAAAAACACTATGCTAATTTCTTTTTCTTTTTCAATTAACAATGCAAAGCAAATGCAAAGAAAGAAAGAGACCTAAAAACCTATTCTTTTTTTTTTTCTTCCAATCAAAGTAGAACTAACAAAAGATGCTAAAAGAAACTGCAAAATACACGATTCTTAAAAATTCAAGATAAAAATAAGCCAAAAAGGCTAGGAAACACAGAGAGATAAGATGATTTATGTTTTTATTTCATAAACAATCTGATCTTGCAAATTGTCTCAACCCCAAACAACAGAGGCTTCTGGAACTCGGGAAGACCTAGGAACCACAAGTTTCCTGTAGGAAAGGAAAATATTTTGAAAAATTTATCCAAAACAACAAAGACATGTGCAGTGAACGACCAACTTGCATATGTACATGGGTGGTATATAATGCAGACTGCATATGTACGTGTGCTGTATAGAGAACAAGGCACGTACACCTCTATAAATTTTTAAGAAATGAAAAAGTTTGGAAAGACAAATTGGGCAAGGGAAGCTGGTAAGAACCTAGAAGGTGAGCAGAGATCCAAACTGACTTCTAACCAATATCTCCCACTAAGACCCTAGAGAGACTCCCTAGTGGAGTTGCCAATTCCTCTAGTGGGGAATATTCCCCTATTACTATACTGGGTCAGAGTATAGGTAGATCATTAATCTCCCTTAAAAGATAATCCTATTTCCAAACTACCCCAAATAATCTGAGCTTAAAAGATAAGAGAAGGAAAACAAGGTGTACCTTAGGTCCTTTCGGTTGGTGTAGACCTCCTTCTCCTTTGTAGCTTCTTGGACTATTGGTCTCCTCCCAAACATGACCTGCAAACAATTTATACAACAAAGCTAGAATATGTTTTATCTCTATTTATTAGTGTTAGGGTTCAGATACAAATGTGAAATGCATTAATCAAATAAGCACAAAAACACAATATTTGGGATAGAAACAAAATTCTTTTATTCAGATGTGAAGATTATAAATAGTTACAACCTTCTTGTTGGAAGACACTCCATGAACTTGGTCTAGTCTCCTCTTACTACTGCTCCAAGTGCATCATTCCCAGAATACCTCTCACAATCAAATGATCTTCTTGGGAAGTAAGGAAGGGATTCTATAGGGAGAGGGATGGAAGGGGAATGATGAGGCAAAATCTCAGAAAGGGATGCAAAGCTTGGGCTAAAAGGGGAAGAGATTTTGGAAGAGTTTCTTTGTTCTAATGCTTGATGATGGAATGGAACCCCAATAAATCCTTTTATATGGAAAAAATATGGTTATTTGGTTTGGGGACGGGCTACAACGGGTGAATTGGTTGGGAAACCCTCGATATCGTGTAAACTCCACCGAATTCCTTGCAACTTTTTATTTTTTGAAACTTTTGGAGGTAAACACGGGTTGTTTAGTGTGCAACTAGTGTATGTACGCATGATGTCTAGTATGCAGCTAGCGTATGTACGTGGGAAGTAGTGCAATAGGGTGAGTACATGCTCCAAAAAATGGTTTTTAAAAGAGAGTTCCTCAACAATAATTTGGAAAATTGTGCAAGTAGAAAGGCCAATGCCATGTATGCATAGGTAGGGAATTTTAGGGCTATAACAAAGTTGAGGAGATCTATGCAAAAGGATACCAACCATTGAAGTTGTAAAAAACATGAATAGTTATAGGGAACTTTGCTAATCCGTTTTACAAGAAAAAATGTGCATTCACTTTGTGAGTCAAATTTAGTGGCTTGATTTGGAAAGTAATTTCATGGAATGATTTTGGTGAAGAAAGCACAAATACTCCAATTGGGGTAGAGAAGTTGGTACATGGCACCATATTTATGTATTTTTAACCAGGGTGGGGTCACAATTTTCCATCTTGGAGGAGTATGAGGAAGGGGATTTCCCCCTGGTCACATCAAAGTCAGAATTGGAAATTTGAACCTTTGGAGTTTTGTATTTCATAAATTGATGAGTAGAATATTCTACCTATGGAACACGGTAATATAATAAAAAAGGTAATATAATAAAAAATGTGAATTCCCAGTAGGAATTCTGATGCTTGTTGTTCTGTTTTATATTTTGGCTTACTTGGGAAGTAGTTAAGGCATATAGCATGAATAAGAAGCAAATGGATTCCTATTTTGTCCCTCCAATTGAATTACAAATATGTTTCAATAGGAATATCTACAAGCATGACTTGTTTAGTGAGAAGATTTGGTAAAGGGGCATATGTAATGGGTTTGTTGGGCATTTATTAAAGCATGTTGGATGCTTGTTGTACTTGAATTAATGATGAATATATGTTTTTTAGAAGCAGGGGGTGCATGTTTGGTTTTACCCGACGCCCCACAAGTTTTTGGTCTAGATGTAATGCTTTTCCATAGGCAAGTTGATTTCCCCATATGTTTAGTAAGCCTTGTTTAGTCAGTCCTACATAGATTAGTATGTGATCATGTAGCCTGTATCCCTCTTATACCTAGAGTGGATGTCACATCAATTTGTGGAATGAACCACTAGAGTTGGTACGAGGGTAGCATGTGTAATAATATATAATCTTGATGGTGGATCAGATAATTTGAATCTTAGATTAATAGGGGGAATGCGAGATAGAGTAATTTCAGAGTGTGAGGGACAAAAGTATGCTTAAGGGAGAGCTTAGTATATTGATGAATGATGTAGGTGAAATGTATTCATATAGAACTAGCGAGTACAAAAGACGGTACCTGTTGGGACAGGATTTTGGGACCAACGCATGGAAAAGAAGGAAAGATAGTTGGCGCACTATCAGGGATAAGCGTGCATAAAGTAAGGAAGACTATTGGAAGTCATTAGGCATTTTGGGTCCATTGACAAGGGATAATCCCTATTGTAATGGTATAAATATGTAAGGGTTTTGGGGTAGATATAATGAAATGCAAGGAGTGAGAAAATAAGAGGTAACATAGTAGTAGAAAAGAAATAAAGTATGCAATGTATGTGAGAATGAAAGAGTGAAGAGAGACAAAGACAGATAGATGGGTAGGAGAAGAACAAGATCATGATGTATGAGCTCAATGCGCATATTTTGTAATGGATTATTCTGAATAATATAATAAGAAGTTGGTTGTTGTGGATATATCCCATCTTGGGTGAACCACGTTAAATATGATGTCTACGTGTCATGATGTGTTTGTTGTTGTGTTTATTGCACGCATATGATATATGTCTATTATTTTGAATATGTTACATGTTCTTATGTTTTTGTGCACATGATATAAGGTATAATGAACTAATTTTAAATAGAATGGTTATGAGGACTTCCCCCCATCCCTTCATCATTGCAGAAACCGGGTTCCTACAGTCCCCATAGATACCTCGATTTAGACTTCACCTACTTGTGGGCGATGCCAAAAGGGTTGGTAGCTAAGGGTTTTGTTGTTGAATTCATGTTGGATGATGGGTTTTTCCACTACGTGCAAACAAATGGTTCTGTTCCTAGGACCAGGATCTGTGACTGAGGGGAATGTGGAGGTTGACTAAGGAAGAGATAAAACAATGGTTAGAGGCAAAGGAGCATGTGTTTTCCAGAGATTAGAATAAGAACCATTAGATCAGCTTGGAGAAGTAGTTACAGAGGTATGTATTTACAGACTTACATGATATTTTCTTTGATGGTTTCTCGATAGTTGTATCTAACTAGTTACAAATATTAGTTGAAAATAACAAAACATTCTACACTATTGTCTTGAGGAGTTGGACCCATGAGTTGATTCAATAAGTTAATACCATAAGTAATAGGATCTCATGCACAATTGATTTATAGATGGATAGTGTATTGGGGGGTTATATTACTGAGTTTTCTATAGATTTTACCATGTCATATAGTGTTGTTGAAAGAGAGTTATTTAAAGGTCCGTGCGGAAGATATTTGAAATCACTATCTACTTGGATCAAGATGTTGTTGTGTGATAAGGGGGTTATAATTTGGAATTTAATCACCCCAATATTATTTGCCTTCGTGGGCATAGGGGGATGGAAGGCTGTCCAGGGGATGGTATGAGTGTATGAAGAAAAGGGATGCAGAAAAGAATGAATAAGAAATGGATGGACTCAAAATTCCAAGAGAAGAAGTAGGTGTGACAAAAGAAGAGATTGGGGTTTTGTGCAGTGGAAAAATATTTTGGTAGAGTAGGAAGAGGAATGTGGTTGATAGAGAAGAAAAGCACAATGAGATTGAGGAAAGAGACGCCTGTGTAGTGCTCCAGATTGAATGAATACCATGCACAGAGGAAAAGGAAAAGGAGCGTCAACTCAGTATAGAATAAGGAGATACATTACCTCCCATTAGCCCAACTCAGGCCAAAATCTATGTCTAACCCACGACCCTGTGTGTGTCTCCAAGGTATGAAAATTTGTCGTGAACACTTGTAGTTAGTGAAGGAAGCAAGGATAGAAGTAAAGGTATTCTGGGTAGTGGAAGTAGTACAAAAACCTGGATTTAGTTAGCGACACCGAGGAACAATACTTCATAGTACACCATGGAGGGATTACACCCCACTTTGAGAATGATTGTCTTTCATGGAGAAGAGACAAAAGATCTAGAACAACACTTATTTGTCTATGAAGAAGTATGGACTGTGAATAACTTCCAAGATGATCATGCAAAAATCACATAGTTAGTGACAACATTCAGAGACCACACATTACTTTGGTATATGAAGTATCAGTCCATTGTACCTACGGGACAAGACAAAACGTTGGTAGAAATCATCAAATCCTTGTTAAAAGAATTCTAGAAACCAAAGTCCGAGTCATAGTGTATTAAGGAACTAAAAGAGACAAGCAATTGTAGAATCAATTAATATGGGATTTTGACCAAAGATTCAAGATGTTGATGGATCGATTGACTTTCTAGATTCTAGATGAGAAGCATAAGGAATGGTTCATTTTGGGATTCTTACCAAGTATATGATTTCCATTGACACAACATAATAATACATTGCAATCATAAGTGTTAGAGATCGTTATGAATTTGGAAGCATCCCCTGTAGGAGAATATGGCACATGGATAGCTAAGGTTTAGTCAAAGTTAGCAACATTGCCAATTTAGTTGCAGGAGCTTGCAAGAGGGAAGGGAAAGTGTGGAGAATTCTAGTGTGTTACATGAAGAAAGGAAGGTCATCATAAGAATGAGTATCCATCCTTTAAATATTATTTGGCTACAGGAGCCCTGAATCCATTGGCCACGGGAGGAGGGGTATGGTGTGAGATATGTAGAAGAATGGGTAATTACTTGACTACTTATTCTTTGATGCAGAAGTATCAGAGCACTGCCAAAATCTTATTTTGTATTTTTTCTAAATCTGTGGGACATGATGACGCAGACCCCCCCTTCTCTCCTCGGGGTTACTCAACCTTCCGGTCAAGGATCTTCAAAACACTAGGATGAATCGGCTCTTTAGGTCTCCAATAGACCTTGGAATAAATTCACTTCAGTCCCTTGATGTCACCCACAGGTTCAAATTACTCGCACAGTCGTTCTCTGATGCTTCTAGAAACACCAATTTACGAGTACTAGCTCATGTTCTAGACTATTCTCTCAATATGACCATAGGATACGACCTCGGGCCAGCCCTCTTCGCAACTTTAGGAATCGACGCTTTTGGATGAAACTTACTCCTTTTCCCCCAAACTTCGAATGGGAGAAATCTCTTGGTCCAAATCTATGGACCACGCTCCTTTTACAACCAACGAATGAAATTTACTTCAGAGCTTCAACATTCGGTAGTTTCAAACATTCCAAATCCTTTCCCCCCCAAAGTAACCTTTACCCAAAGCTATGGATCAAGTTCCATGCATCCTTTTCCAATGGATGGTTCCGATGGAGTTTGACACTTTGGCCTTCAGGACGTTTCGTGCCTTCACACTTCATTTTCACCGAAGTACTCTATCGCCAAAGTGACAGAGATGGAACCACGTGTCCACACAATAGACGGCTAGGATTTATATTCTTACCTTTTGGAGCTTTGAATGACTTCTAGTCAATGACTCCACCTTCCTCACTCTTTTCTCTGAATTCCATGATATGTTGATGTGTGTCCTCCCGAGATCAATGGTCATGATGAACTTCGCTAATTCGGCCTTTGAGAGTTTTGGCTTCACCAACTCCACTCTTCGCCAAAGTGATTTCATTCGAAGCACGTGGATCTCTACCACATGTTCTTCTGGATCCAACGGTCTAGATCTACTTCATGCTTTGCGACTTCATGAAGTTGTCTGTTTGCTCCACACAAAGTTTTAGGAGTTCTTTCTCATGAACTCTTCGATCTGTTGCCACGTACCCTCCTTGATACTGACGACTAGGATTCACTTCGTAGCTCTAGGACTTCGGCGATCCCACTCTAAAAACACTTTCAAACCTACTAATACTTGGAGTTCCGAAGGACTCCAAGGCTAACTCCCATGCAACTCTCCCAGATCTCACGGTTTGGAATGATCCTGCTTCCTTGGAATGGATCCTTCTTGTTAATTCGGGGAATCATAAAGGGGTCCCTCCTATTGAATAATTCTCGCCCGCTACCTATTCTGAGCTTGTTCTTCCTTGAAACCTCTAACTCCTTAGAGTGTTTCTTTGACACTTAGTCAAATTTTGAATCTGTGCACACCTTGCAACAGGTCTTCTTCCACAACTCAACTTCTTTGTGAGTGACTGTGCATAGTTTGCAAAAATTCTTTACTCAACTCAATTTATCCTTCTGAACAATAGAACTTAAGTATGTTCTAACATGTGCACACCTTGTGAGGTCTTCTGCACTTATTCTCAAACAAAGCTTTAGGTTTCCTCTCCTGAATTTCTGAGTCAAAATACTCTACCAACACATGCCTTACAGACACTTTGCACTCCTTGAAAATAAAAGATTCACATTATCTCTTCTGAGCTTTTGATTCTAAACAGACTCATTCAACACACACTTTGTAGACACTATGCACTCCTTCCACATGTGCGTAGAAGAGAAACAATTGAAACTTATATAAACCCTCATAGATTCATAAATTCAACCATGTAATGCATTTATAACATAAGAACAAGTAAATAACATATAATTGCAATTAAACAGAAAGCCTACCATTCATTCAGATAGACACAGTAATAGAAGAACCAGACATTTGGGACCACTGCTTCTCTGTTATATTCATTAAAATGAAATGTACATGGACTCATACAATATGATAAGATTCAACAGTATTTGCAACAACCTCTTCAGCAACAATAACCTTCAGCATCCTTTTCTGGGCAACAATACATTTATTTATACAAAAGAGCTCATAGAGGTTTTCCCTCCGACTACCTTAGCGCTATCCTATCAAATTAAAATATTTCAACTACAAAGGCTTATTACAATAAATGTTAGAGACAAATAGGTGACAGAAATGATTCGAATTTGTATTAAAATCTACTACATTAAAGGAAAATACATTCCCCATCGATCTCATGCGATGGTTCAACCTCTAAGCATTTAAGATCATATTTAATTACAATATTTTTCAGATATTTCGTGACATGTTCTCTTTTAAAATTAAAAATCACTTCAAAATGCATGCTGGGGTGCTGAGTTATCCTCCACTCACACTTTGCTGATGATGCTCCTGTATCATACTCCTCTAGACAAAAATTCATGGACTCTTGTCCATGAGCTCCTGCACTGAATTTCCATGCTTCTATATATCTGTTTGATTTACCCAACTGGCATCTTATATTGGGCGTCCTTTCCACTTTACCAAATACGCAAAATATGTCTTCCTCTTGGTATTCTTACTAGTCCTCTGATATATGATCTTCTCCATCTGCAAATTTTCTGCTACAGGAATCTGCTTCTCCCATTGGATCTCTTTATTATATTCTCATCCTCTTGTGTCATCTTCCCTATAAGGATACATGTATGAAATGTTGAATATGGGCGATATACCCACACCCTCTGGAAGCTCTATCTCATAAGCATTAGCATCAAATTTCCTTAGGATCTTGCATGGTCGTATCCTCTTCATTTTCAGTTTGTTATATGTTCCCCTTGGGAACCTTTCCTTCCTGAGACGTGCCAGAACTTGATCTCCAACTTCAAATTGAAGTTCTCTCCTATGCTCATCAACTCTGCGTTTATATTATTTTCTTCTATTCTGCAACATCTCTTTGATCTAATTATGAAGCTTCTGTATTTCTGCAGTGAATTCTTCTGCTCCAGTGCTTTTGAATTCACTCTACTCCAGATCTCTCAAATTCAATACTCCTCTTGGCTTCATTCCATATATTATATGGAATGGAATATTTCTTTTACTCCTGTTTAATGAGTCATTGTATGCAAACTATGCTTGTGATAGAATCTGATCCCACTGACTATGATGTTTAGTGAGAAAACTTCTCATCAAATTCCCTAAACTTTGATTTACCACCTTAGTCTGTCCATCCATTTGAGGGTGATATTCTTCACTAAAGGATAGTTCTGTTCCTAGTTTCTTCCACGATGCCCTCTAGAAATGACCAAATTTTTTTGTGTCTCTGTCTGAGACAATACTCTTGGGAAACCCATGAAGTCTCACAACTTCCTTGAAAAGAAAATTTGCAATATGTGTTGTATCACTATTTTTGTGGAATGGGATAAAGTGCACCATCTTTGAGAATCTATCAACTACAAAAGATATGGAATAATTCCCCCTTTGTTTTCTTTGCAATCCCAACACGAAATACTTGCTTATTGTATCCCAAGGCCTATCTGGAATAGGAAATGGCTGATACAACCCAATGTTCTGTCTCTTTCCTTTTGCATGATGGAAAATATTACATCTGTTCAAAAAATTCTTCATGTGTACCCTCATACCTAGCCAATAGTATGAAATTTTCAATTTTGCAAATGTCTTGTAATGGCTGAAATGTCCGGCTAGACCTTCACTATGATTTTCTTTCAACAGATTATCTCTGATTGAGCATTTTGGCATGCACAAATGGCTACCTTTAAACAAAAATCCATCTTGAATCAGATACTCTGCCCACTGACCTCTGTCTCTGATCACATGATTTTTACATGCTTCATATGCCTCTTTAAAATCATGATCATCACAATACATCTCCTTAAGGTGTTCAAACCCTAAGGTTTTCACTTGAAATTCCTGCAGAATTAAGCATCTCCTGCTCAATGCATCAACAACTTTGTTAGAATTACCAAAATATATTTAATGACAAAAGTGAAATTTCTCGTAAACTCTATCCACTTATCATGTATTTAATTTAACTTCTCCTGTCTGGTTATGAATTGTAAAGCCTGATTATCGCTATACAAAACAAATTCTTTTGGAACAAGATAGTTCCTCCATTTCTTTAAGGTTTGAATTACTGCATAAAGTTATTTATCATATGTGGAGTACTTCTTCTTGGTATTATTTAGCTTCTCATTGAAATACGCAACAGGTCTATTATCTTGGCTCAAGACTGCTTCAATTGCAACTCTACTAGCGTCACATCATACTTGAAACGTCTTCCCGAAATCTGGTAAGACCATAATTGGTTGTTTTGTTATCTTCTCCTTTAATATCCTAAAACCTTTCTCAGCTTCTTTATCCACTTGAAATACTATTGTCTCTTCTTCACCGTATCTAGCATCTGTGTACAAATTCCATTGAAATTTCTTATGAACTTCCGATAGAAACTTGCTAATCCATGGAAGCTTCTCACCTTGAATATGCTCCTTGGCGATGACCATTCTCTAATTTCTCTCACCTTCTCTAGATCCATCTTCAATTCATTCGAAGAGATTACAAAACCCAAGTAAATGATTTTTGTCTTCATAAAAGAGGACTTCTTCAAATTTATCAACAACTTCTCCTTCTACAATCTTCCCATTACCAGTGTTAAGTACCTCAAATGATCTTCTTTATTTTTTACTAAAGACCAATATATCATTCATATATACAATCACAAACTTACCAATGAAATATTTTAATACCTCGTTCATCATTCTCATAAAATTACTCGAGGAATTTGTTAAGCCAAATGACATAACAATCCATTCATACAACCCCTCATTTTTCTTGAAGGTTGTTTTCCACTCATCACCTTCTCTCATCCTCATCTGGTGATATCCACTTTTCAAATCTATCTTTGAAAAATAATTTTCTCCACTCAAACAATCCATTAAGTCATCCATCCTTGGCAAATGAAATATGCACCTAATGGTGATTTTGTTTATGGTTCTTGTGTCTGTACACATTCTCCATCCTCCATCTTTCTTTGGACTCAACATAGTTGGTATTGTGCATGGAATCAAGCTTTCTCTGACCAATTCCTTGTCCATCAAATCTTGGAATTGCTTCTTTACCTCCTCATTCTCTTGAGGTTTCAATATGTACGCTTCTTTGTTTATAAAAGTTGATCATGGTATTAGATCAATGTGATGGATGATACTCCTAATAGGTGGCAATGCACTAGGTAACTCATCCACTACTATGTCAGCAAAATTTTCTAACATCTCATGAATTTCTTCAGGCAGATCATCCATAGAATTACTTGTAAGGAGAACTCTTTGTTTCCTCACCACAACAAACTACATCTCCTATTCCTTCTTGACTTCACTCAGGAGTTCCTTCCCAGTCATGAGAAGTATACTTGTGTTGGCTTCTCTCTTCACCGTCTTATCCTCTATTGGTAGTAGCATATGTGTCCTACCATTTTTATCCAAGGTATAAGTGTTTTTCCTCCCATCAGGAATGACATTCCTATCAAACTACCATGGTATCCCCAACAAAACATGACATAAATCCATGGGAATCACATCACACAAAATCTCATCTCTATATCCTCTTATATTAAGTTCAACTAGACATTTTTTAGTTACCATTACCTGGTGTTCTTTTTGAAACCATGTGACTCTATACGAACTTAGATGTGCAATTGTCTCTAGCTCCAACTTTTCCACCATATCTATGGATACTAAGTTATCAGTTCTCTCATTGTCAGTTATCACCTTGCATACTCTGTATTTTGTATTGCAAACAATTTTGAACAAACTGTTCCTTTGCATTGGTTTTTCCACTTCTCTCTCTTGCTTCAAGAGAACCTTCTTCATCATCAAGGATCTCCCATCTTCTGTGCCTTCTGCCTCAACATTCTGATTCTTCTCTTTCGAAATGTGAGCTTCACCTCCTCCTTGTTTCTTTCTCTCGGGGCATTCCCAAGACATGTGTCATGTTTTACCATAGGAAAAATACTTCACCTCTCCTCCTCTACCTCTTACTCTTCCTTGAGGAAAATCATTTCTTCCACCATACTGTCTCCCTCGGGAAATTCCTTCTCTTTCGAAGTGACTGTGTTTTTTTCCAGTCTCAACCTTGGGCTTATGTTCCTTATCATGGACAATTCCCTTACCTCTATTTAGACTTCTACCTCGGCTTCACTAACTCTGCTTCCTGGACAACTTTTCTTCTTCCTTCAGTGCAATATGATAAGCATCCTCCACTGTCCTTACTGTCATCATGTTGATTTCATCTTGGATTCATACTGGATTTCATATCTCAGGCCATCAATATACCTGGCAAACTTTTCATCATCTTTCTCTCTCTTTCCAGCCACGATGTTTAACTTATATATTTCCTTTGTGTACTCTTTTACTGTCATTCCTTTCTGTGTCAGGTTCTACAACTTCTTGAACATATTTATCTGATAGTCCTGGGGTATGAATTTAGCTTTAAACTTGGCTACCATTCTATCCTAGCTCTTAATATTTTTCTTACCTTTTCTTCTTTTGTCAGCCCGCAGTTCATCCCACCATAGTGTTGCATGTCCCTTTAATATGGTTACAACAAGTTTCACCTTCTTCTCTACATCAATGTCTTCATAATCGAAGTACTTATCCATTTCTCGTATCCAATCAAGAAATACTTCAACATCTAAGTTTCCTTCATACATTAGGATATCTATATTTTCTCTAGCTCCCAATTTCACAATAGCTTTCAACAAGCGTTCTTCTGCACCATCCTCTGCTAAAGCTTCTTCAACTTCCCTCTTTTTTCTTTCTACATCACTAACATCTACAACATCGAGTGATTTTCTTTACGCTATATCCATAGCATCTAACATTGCACGAAGTTCTTTCATCTCCCTTTCCACCACTAAATTTTCTATAGGTGGCTCTGCACATCTTCTTAGCGGCATTGTGCTGAACTTTTCCACACACAGAGATTAAGAACTTTTTTTGTTGATACCTCTTACCTCCTTCACTTTCTTCCTATAGAACCTAAAGGCTATAGGCTCTGATACCACTTGACGCAGATCCCTCCTTATCTCCTAGGGGTTACTCGAACTCCTGGTCAAGAATCTTCAAAACACTAAGCCAAATTGGCTCTTCGGGCATCCAATAGACCCTGGAATAAATTTACACAGGTCCCTTGATGTCACCTATAGGTTCAAATTACCCACACAACCATTCTCTAATGCTTCTGGAAACACCAATTTACAAGTACTAGCTCTCGTGCTAGAATCTTCTCTCAATATGACCATGGGCTATGACCTCAGGCCAACCCTCTTCGTGACTTCAGGCTTCAAATCTTTTGGGTGCAGCTTACACCTTTTTCCCTGAACTCCGTATCAACAAAATCTCATAGGCCAGATCTATGGCCCATGCTCCTTTTACAGCCAACGATTGAAATTTACTTTGGAGCTTTGGCGTTCGGGAGTTTTGAACATTCCAAATCCTTTTTCCCTCGAACTAACCTTTACCCGAAGCTATGGATCAAGTGCCACACATCCTTTTCCAATGGATGGTTCCGATGGAGTTTGACACTTCATCCTTTGGGACTTTTCATGCATTCACCCTTCATTTTCCCCAAAGTACTCTATCGCCGAAGTGACAAAGATGGCATCACATGTCCACAGAATTGATGACTAGGATTTAGCTTCTTACCTTTTGGATCTTCGAACAACTTCCGGTAAACGGCCCCATGTTCCTCCTCCCTCTTTTCTTCGAAGTCCACTATCTGTTGACGCATGTCCTCCCAAGATCAATGGTCACAATGGACTTTGCTACTTCCGACTTCTAGAGTTTTGGCTTCACCAACTCCACTTTTCACTAAAGTGATTTCCTTGGACGCATGCGGATCTCCACCACGTGTTCTTATTGATTCAACTGTGTAGATCTACTTCATCCTTCGCGACTTCATGAAGTTTTCTCTTTTCTCCACACAAATTTTCAAGAGTTCTTTCTCATGGACTCTCCAATATGCTGCCACATACCCTCCTTGATACCAATGACTAGGATTCACTTTGTAGCTTTGGGACTTCGATGATCTCTCTCTCAAAAAAATTTCAAACCTTTGAATAGTTGGAGTGCCGAAGGATTCCAAGGCTAACCTCTGTGCAACTCTCCCAGATCTCACGGTTTGGAATGATCACGCTTCCTTGGAATGGATCCTGCTCATTAATTTTGGGATTCTTAAAGGGATCCTCCCCATTGAAGAATTCTTGCCCACTATCTCTTCTGAGCTTGTTCTTCCTTGAAACCTCTAGCTCCTCAAAGAGTTTGTTTGACACTTAGTCAAATTTTGACTCTGTGAATGCCTTGCAATAGGTCTTCTTCCATGACTCAACTTCTTTGTGAGTGACTGTGCACACCTTGCAATAATTCTTTACTCAACTCAATTTATCCTCCTGAACAATAGAACTTAAGTAAGTTTCCACATGTGCACACCTTGTGAGGTATTTTGCACTTCTTCTCAAACAAAGCTTCAGGTTGCCTCTCCTGAATTTCTGAGTCAAAATACTCTGTCAACAGATGCCCTGCAGACACTTTGCACTCCTTGTAAATAAAATCTTTGTTTTATCTCTTCTGAGCTTCTGAGTCGAAACAGACTCTGTTAATGCAAACTTTGTGGACAATATGCACTCCTTGCACATGTTCATAGAAGAAAAAAAATTGCATCTTATCTAAGCCCTCTTAGATTCATACATTCAACCATGTAATGCATTCATAACATAAGAACAAGTAAATAACATAGAATTGCAATTAGACAAAAAGCATACCATTTATTCAGATAGACAAAGTAATAAAAACACCAGACATTTGGGACCAACACTTCTCTATTATATTCATTCAAATGAAATGTACATGGACTCATACAATCTGATAAGTTTCAACAGTCTCTACAACAACTTCTTCAACAACAATAACCTTCAACATCCTCTTTTGGGAAACAATACATTTATTTATACAAAAGATATCATAGAGGTTTTCCCTCCGACTACCTTAGCTCTAACCTATCAAATTAAAATCTTTCAACTACTAAGGTTTATTACAATAAATGTTCGAGATAGAAAGATGAGATAAAATTCTTCGAATATGTACTTCAATCTACTACACTAAAGGAAAATGCATTCCCCATCAATCTCATGTGATGGTTCAGCCTCTAAGCATTTAAGGTCATCTTTAATTACAATCTTTTTCAGATATTTTGTGACATGTTCTCTTTTAAAATTAAAAATCACTTCAAAATGCGCATTGGGGTGTTGAGTTGTACTCAACTTGGGATTTGCTGACGATGATCTTGCATCACATGACAAAAAGGAATGTCATGCATTCTATATAATGAGATAACACACTGCAGATGCATACCAAGTTCAAGGGGAAGACATATCATAAGGAGGGGTACCATAATATAATACTCTGAGGGGATACAATCAAGGAGGAAGAGGAGGATTATGAGGTTAGTGAAGAGGAGCATTCAATAGAGGAAGAGGACTGATTATATGTGATAACTATATCCAACCTTGGAATTTGGCGCAAGAGTGTATGAATCCTTGTATGACATGTACATACTATAGGAATCTGGATCATGTAATTGAAGATTGTTCGTAGTTGATCACGAAGTGGTAGAAAAAGAGGAACCAATTTTTTTATATGATAGTTGTGGAAGAGCACGATAATTGACCAAGGGTAGCAACAATTACATGCAGAGGAGAAAGAACATGAGTTCATGAGATAGAATAAGGAATTCAAGTTGACTACTGGGTCAGGAGAGAAACAAAAACTCCTATGATGTTTGACCCATGGAAGGAGAGAGATATATACAAGAAAGAAAGGAAGGAGTTGCTAGAAACATAATGGGTAGCATTGACTTCACAACTTGTGTATGATAGGACACTTGTGTATGAAAATCCTCTAGCGTATGACCACTAGATCATAAAAAGGACAACTGAGAAGGTAAGTACTCTGACAAGTTTCTTAAAGAGTTGTTTAGAACTAATGAAGGATGAAATTTCATTGAATGCACTGCCTAAAATGATTGACAAGTGTGCGCAAGATAAAGAAGCACATATTGCATAGAGAGCAATTAACTAGGCACAACACAAGAAAATGATGAATAGAGAATTATGATTTAATGCACAAATAGGAGACTATGATATGGATAATATCATCTTGGATCTGGGATCTCATTTGAAAATCATTTAAATGTAGAAATGGGAAGTTACGGGAAAACCAAAGTTGATATGGTCACCAATTCTGTTGAGTCTATAGAATCAACACAAGATTGTTCTCATTGGAAGACTTACAGGGTGAATGTTAACATCAATGGAGTGCGAAACATAATAGATTTTTAAGTAATCGATATAGTGGATGGTAGTAAACCTTATGCAACATTACTTGGAATCGATTGGGATTTTTATAACCAGACCATTATTGATTTGAAAAAGAGACAAATGATCTTTGAAGTAGGAGACTTGAGAGTTACTATGCCATTGGATACCACATAAATAAGACGATACGTGGAACCGGGATGGGGGAAATAAATCGATAACCTTTACAATGTGACTATGTGGATGAATGACTATATTAATCCTATTTTTGAGGGTGTACTCAGTTGGTGAAGTATCATTTATTGTGCGTCAGATTCATAAGAATCCTTGGAACGTTGGAAACATAGGTTACATGAAGTATCTACAAGTATATGTGCTCTTGTTACCCACACATTCTGCTCGATTGAAGATGAGGTATGTGACCCTCCAAAGTATGATGGACTATGAGATGTATATGTTTTTTAAAATAATTTGAATTGCATATACAAGATCAACAAAGATTTCTATCTTTAGATATCACACTGAAAGAGACTCCTGCAAGATGGTGGGTTGTGCATAAGGATAGAATAGAGAATTGGCAGCAATGCAGAAGGCTATTATAGGTCAGGTTGGGAACTTGAACTAGATATTATGCACAGAAGTATATTGGATTGAGTTGTACTACAGATAGTCTTGCATAATGCGCTGCGACATGGAGCTCAGTACATAAGAAGGAATGGACACACTTGTTTGTACACACTCTGGATGTGATCCTGAATAATTGGTATATAGAACTGGAAGTACATAGAGGAAAAAAATACTGCAAAGATTTGAATCACAAATTCAAGGTAACTTTCAAGTTTGAAGATGATGCCCCTTCGATAGACACAACCCTGCATATTATTAGGAATAAGATATTTACATCAGAATATTCAAGAGACCAACACCCTTATGTAGTGTGCCCAGATCTTCTACAACTTTTCAATAGGTTTTTGATTGATAAAACATTGTTGGAGAAGACCAGGAGGACGAAGACCCAAGAAATTTTCAAATACCAAAAACTGAAGGAGAGCACATAATAGAGGGTAATGAAAATGAATATGTCGAGTATGAAAAGATGTTGATAACATGCAAGGTGAATATTGGTACAAAGGATAATCCCAAGTTCACAAATATTGGAGATTACTGGAATGAAGAAACTATCGAGAAGATTGTTGATTTATTGCATAGATACTAGGACCTTTTCCCGACTACATTTTTAGATATGAAAGAGGTTGTTGGGTAGCTAGGGGAGATGAAGATCCATTTAAAGTTGGATTTTAAGCCAGTGAAGTAGAGATCGTATCAATTGAACCCAGTATATAAGAAGAAAGTGAAAGAATAAATATATAGGATGCTAGAAGATGGGATTATTGAACCTATCGTAGAGTCATAATGGATCAATCCAATGGTGATTCAGGACAACAAGACAGGTGGAATCAAAATTTGTGTGGATATGTGGAAATTGAATGATGCTTTCTTACATGACCCATTTCCTACTTTGTGGATATAGATGGATGGATTATAGATGGATGAAATTGAATGATGCTTTATAGATGGATTATATGGATATCACCAGATTAAGATTGCACACGAGGATAGGCATAAGACACCATTTGTGACAAAATGGGGATGTTATTAATATATAGTCATGTTTTTTTGGGTTGAAAAATGCACCAACAATATTTTCTCGAGTTGTTGCAACTTTTAAAGAATTTATTCATAAATTCCTAAAGGTATATTTGGATGATTGGATAGTGTTCAATTTGTTGCAGAATCATGTTGAAACTATGCACTTGATGTTGGACAGATGTAGATAATTCTATATTTCCTTAAGATTGAAGAAGTGTATTTTATGTGCACCATTTGGTATCTTGTTGGGTTGTATAGTATGTAAACAAGGACTTTTGGTTGATCTTTTGAAGATTGTGTTGAGCACTCAACCCATCCTAAAAATCCTATGTCAATTTTTTCACCTTTTTGGGTACCACTTGATCTTTGCACTATCTGATTTGATTTTCTTTTGAGGAATGTTTTGTCTTTGTTTGTTCTCTTGACTATCATTAGCTATTAAAGTTTGTTTAAATTTATGAAACACCATGAATTAAAAAGGCTTAACACTTAAATAAATAATCAACAACCAAAACACTTCACCTGACGCGCTCAAGATTCAACATCGGAAGGAATTCATAGAAATAAAAGAGCCACTTAGGAAACCTTAATCATTGAGCGTCAATCTCCATTGACATCGACAGAAGTAAGTTTGGTTTGTGCCAAAGTATTGCATAAGGATATCACCGATGGACGATTCCTCTTCGACATCGGTAAAAGACAAGGGGACTAGACGTTAACGAGGAAGGAAATGATATCGTTGATAGTCAATACTTGACGCACTTATCAGAATTGGGGAAGCCCTAAAAGAATCACACTGATCATTCTGACCATAGAAAATATTTTTTCCGATCGTTGATCCCCGAAGCGATTCAGCATCAGAACTTTCTCGAGGAAACTATTCCAAAGAGAAGCATGTGATGGGATTATCGCCGATGACCAAACCTCGATACATTTTTGGCATCGATGAACCTAGGTTTTGTTCTAGAATGCCCAAATAGAGGAAAGTCATGAATCTGATTAATACACACGAATTAGGTCACTGGTCTTCAATGCCACGTGTTCTTTCTAGATTGGATAAACATACAGTCTAGTTTTACCCCGAGTCATTCTTGGATCCCTAAGCCCGGGTCACACCTTTGAGTCAGCTTTTCCACGATAGAGTTTGTACGTAAAATCGATTGGCGTAAGAGGTTTTTGCTAGAAGGATATCAATGAAAGCATCCATATCACATTGTCGATCCCTGATCCACCCACTGAGAGAGTGTCACGATGGGATGTTTTAGCGTTATATATGATTAGATTTTGAGCATTTAAGGGGTTAATTAATACCAAATATCTCATTAGTTTCTACCTCGTGTGTCGATCAAAAAAACCATTTAAAAACCCTGATAGACCACATCACCCTCCACACCTTTTCCATCAACCCATGATGAATTTAAGTTGCAGAGATTCAATACCAGATTTGTTTGAATTTCACTCATCACCCGAATTGAATGACTGATGTGACATGATATGTTCTTCACTGGTTTAAATCCTCTTGAGCCATGGTAAGCATAATCATTCCACATGCCAAGAAATTCAGACCATATGGAGAAATGAGACAATAAATTCAAGAGCCGTAGAGATCCTGTGAGTATCAAATAACCAGGTTTAGAAAGCTTTACATGGATGTACCAAGTCTATGGATTTTTCATGTTTACACTTCATATATATATATTATTCCAGTGTTTCTTTGTACGCATTCTCTAAAGATTTATTTCAATTAAAAGAACAATGCCTCCAAGAAATATGACCACTAGACGATCATTGAGAGCGCAGAAACTAAAAGAAATAGAATTAGGTGAAGGATCGTCTCCAGGGGTCGCAAGACAATTGGAATTCATGCAAAGACCAGAGTTGGTCATAAAAACATCGACAAAGAAATCTTTCATTCATCCTCTAGCCTTTGGATATATAGAGGAAAGCATAGGGTGCAAAACAACACTCCCGCATTGGGGAGATATCTTTAAGAAAAACAGTCGAGAGGAATACTTTGAATACATCCCACACAGTGATGTTGATGTCAGAGCACTCGATGATGAAGTATTCCCAAACATCTAGATGTCATACCTGCATATGGTGGCTTGCAAAACCCCTTTATTTCTCTGTGTTGAACTCTCGAAGTGGCTCATGGACCACAGAGAAACACAAAAATGTTTGATCAATGACGACAATGGTGGGTGTGTTGGAGTGTTCCTTTCGGTAGATGTCTAGAAGTATTACAAGCTTAGAGACCCTGAAGAGCAACTAAACACTGATTTCATCATAAAATTCTACGAGTTCTACCACACCAACCCAGTGATGGCCTCATGCTGGAGAGAAGATAAAAAGTACACCAAACGGAACACCGGATGGTACCAGATGACCAACTTAAGGGAGCCATACATCTACTCGATGGATCTGATCTGCCGATTGTATGGGGAGAAAGATTGCTCCAAATTTTTAGAGGCATGGATGCCTCTATCTTACACAGTGGCCATTTCTAGGAGCGACGTCAACTGGGGAGCCATCATTTCTAAGCAAATGAGCATCTACATACAACAGGCTTAGACGTCTAAGGAAGAAGAGACACCAGCCTTCTACATGGCTTCATACTTATTGGATGACATGTGTGCTAGAAAAATCTTTGCCAACATGAACTTGAGCTGGCACGTCGCAGAAATACCAGTCCACGTACATTTCAACATCTTATCAGAGAACAGGTACAAAAAAATCTTACTCCCTCATCTGCGATGAATGCATCACACGTATTTATTTTATTATTTTCAAGAAATAATTCCTGAGACTATTAACTACAGACAAAAAAATGATATCAAAGGTTGTCCACTAGTATATGGATTAGCGTGATACCTACATCAGGGTGTTCAAGGCCACTGGAGCACCTCATCTCCTACAAGCACATGTCCTTGACTAGATTGTAGTGGTAGAGAGATGCTACCAGACCATCCTGCAAGGCTATAATGCCACCTGGTCAAAGATAAAAAGCATGCACTTATACCCTATGAATTGCATGTAGGATTCTACTTGGTGAAAGACACCACTTGAGCCAAATAAGAAGGGGTGAGCTAATTGGAGTTCAAATTCCAGACCGACCGATTCCGCAAGCATGACCCAAAGGGTCTAGTCTTGAAACACGCTTCTCAAGTGTCATCCTGTTGGCCATACACCCACGACAAATTTGAATATGAAGTTTTCACAGAAAATGCCCAAGATTGGGATGAGTTGGTGGCAAGGATGGTCGGCCCAAAAATTACCAGGTTTAGAGCCATGAGCCTAGACGAATAGACTAAAACCATAGAGAATTATGTTCAAGAGGCCCTCAGATCCAGAGAGGAAATGATAGCGACCGAAATAGTCGAGGTCCCTCTGGTAGCCCCGGTGCAAGATAGAGGTTTCCCTATGACTCAAGACTCATGGGAGAGGGGGTTACTCATGATAGAGCAGGTGCAACAAATAATTGATCAGCTACAAGATGACCCGGACCTCATAGGAATGACAGGGTCCCTTGCTGATAACCCATATGAAATCTAGATAGGCCCAAGAATCCCTAAAATGATAAACATCGATGAAATCACCGGGTTAAATGAACCTGAAATCACAACGTCGCAGGCTGGATTACCGGTGGGTGTTTTAGCTCAGCTGAAGAAAGTCAAGGTATCAGTGGGAACAAGTGCACCAGACCCCCTCTGTGAATTAATAAGCATCTATGATAATGTAGAGAGCCCGGAGGTATCCCTTGTGACCATTATACATGTTGTAGAGGAAAAGGAACTAGAGAAGACATCTTTCCCATCTCTCGACCCTTGAATTCATAGGATTCCACATAATGAACAAGAAGTCAAGAGTGTCTTAGACACTGAGCTACCCAATGCACTAGAGACCCAAGCAGATAGTCCCAAGGATGATCCAGAGATGGTCGAACAAAAGGGAGAAGCTCCACGGTAAGAAATCAGTGTCTCAACACCCGATAATTAAGTAATTACCGAGCTTGCCCCTGATGCGTCAATTTCAATCGGTACTCAAATTCCTGATGAGAGACAAACAGAAGCCGGGACTTCAGAACATAGGGAAGAAGTTCAAGACACTTGTCTTGAACAAATATATACCATTGGGAGCCTGGGAAATATGCTCACCTTTGGAGATCAACAAATCCCTGAACCCATGGATGAATTCGCATACATACACCCCATCGCTTATGACCAGAAAAGAAAATATATTTTCCAGAGGACCACCAATAAGAGGAGTATCACTCTAGATCTCTCCATCCTCATCACCATGGAGGAAAATCTTATCAACATAGGGTTTTTCAAAACTTCCAAACTTATCAGCACATGGATGGTAATCACAGATTCCACCTTGGACAGAGCAAAAAGGGATGAAGAGGAGCTGGTTGATGCTTTGAAATAATTGAAACATTTGCACCACATGTTGCGGTGCACCTAAGGAGCAAATTCAAGGAGGCCTACAACAAGTTTACAGATGAATGACACCTATTCACTGGAAGGATAGTCGAGCTACAAGAAGACACCCTCATGGAGTTGACCACATGCAAGGACATGGATAGGTGGTACAGGAAAGCACAACCAGATGTGGAAAGGGTTGACTATATCAGTGAGGTCCAACAAGGCCGAGATACAGAAGAGCATGACATTAGGGTGTTAAAAGAGAGCATCCTTGATCGCATAAAGAAATCAACCGAGTATTGGGAAAAAATGGCTCGGGAACCTCATCCATAAATATAAGAGAAATGGACCAAGTGCGAGAAAATATAGATCAAGATCAACCGGTTACTGGAAGACATCAGTCTCCCCAAATTTGGCACACCCGATGACTTTGTCGAATTGCGCGACATAGTCAAGACGCACGTCGAACAAGACTCGTCATGGGCCGAGGAAATAACAAAGGTGTCAGACATGGTTCCAGGTCATGGTGATAGTTCATGGAGTACCCGATCAAATCTCGGGCTATGTTGCAACAGTTTAGTGCCAATATAGTGAAGTATCAGGCACAAGCAGTAGAGATAAGAGATATTCACTTGGCCCCGATGGAACAACATAGATTCTCATATGACAACACATGCGAGGATCTCTTCATCAAGTGGTTGGAGTACAAGAAGAGTCACCCACTTAAGTGAGATCCTTAGATGACTCTTAGAAAGTCTGATAGAAGAAAGCACCATGTGGCGAGTTTTGTTTTACTTAGTTGCACTTTAATAGTTATTTTTAGTTAATAGTATGTTATAAATAGGAGGATCGAATTATTATAAAGGGGTCGATGGTTGTTGCAAAGAGTGTCATTTTTGGTTTTGTAAAGAACTATTTCGGAGTTGCCTTTAATTGAGAAGTCCTTTTTGGGACCATAGACAAGTTAGTGTTTTCTTTATCAAAAGAGTGTATGACTGGATGTGGAGAATAATTATTTCTTATTTTGTCGCATGAATGGATGCTGTAACAAGTAAGAGCTACTAAATCTATTGATAAGTTATCTGATTCAATGTTTTACAGTTCTTGTCTTTAATGATGAAGATAAATCGTTGTGTTATTATGTGATTGATGATTAGAGTTAAGTGAATTATTTTTACTTGCCATCGTTTATTTCATTTATGTTTTCTTCTGATAAATTATATCTCAATTAATAATTGGAATACCAACACGGTTAATGTATTAGTACTAGGCCTGCAGTAGAGAATCATTGTCTGCATTCTAGAGTGAAAGGGTTATCCCAAGCTCAAATTCTTCTCCAGTAGTTAAGCTTGTTCCCACTTTGTTACCTAGTTAGTTTATACCAACTTTTATCTTATATTGGTCCCACCTAAGAGAAAATACAAAAAAGAGAAATTCTAAACTAAAGGAGAAACCTTCATAAGAAAATGTAAATCCCATTGATTAATTGGATGGATTGCAAGATCTAGAGAACAATTCCACCATTACACACTGTAGAGTCTAATTGGGCCTCGATGGCGGGTTTGGTTCCTACTGTTGAGTTAAATGGATTTAGGACCCCTAAAAAAAATTGATGCTAGAAGGAGGGATAGAGAATGAATGGTTGAATATATATTTCACATAATATTTTAGACAACCTATAGATTCAAAACAACCCACATGCATGGCTATTAATTACCAAGAAAACCCACACGCATTGATTACTCCCAAAAGGATTAACTCACCCCATCACGAGGAAGAACATTTTTTCCCTGATATACCCTATGCTCTTCCTCATGAGGAATTGAACCAATTAAGAAGAATCACAGGAGCATACGGCTGACAGATCAATGCGCTTCCTTTAGCTCCATTACTTCCTCGAAGAAAAAAAATAAGCAGACCAGTGGTTGAGTCCCCCGACTAGGTTTTTGTGCACACAGTAGAAGACCTGATAGATTTATCTCTCACTGGAATCTAATATAATCCCTAAAACACTAGCTGTAAACTTCTCTGAGCCCGACGATTTTTCGGAAGAAAAAGAGTTTAACTCAGACATGGAAGATAACAATGACCATGAAGAATAAAGGGGAAACTGACCGTAGAATAATCAACCTTGGTTGGCCAGAGATGCTTTGGCTTTCCCTGGATGAGTACATAACCTTCCTCGACATCCAGAGAATTTACTCCCTAAATTTGACCCTAAAACCTCAGGATTTCCTGGAGACTATATTAAAAAATTCATACTAGCCATCAGACTAATGAATATCCAACATGAAGATGTAGTATGTAGGATTTTCCCCTATACCTTTGAGAACTCAACCTCCACATCGCATTTTAACTTACCTTTAGGGTCCATAACTAGTTGGATGAAGTTTCAAAAGAATTTTTTGGATAAATTTTCTGAAGAAACCACTACAAGAGATTTGATGGCTAAATTGGTCACCGCCACCATGAGTTCAAAGGAAAAGGTTAAATATTCCAGTCAAAAATTCACAACTATATTAAAAAAATTCCTACCTGAAGATAAACCTACTCAGGAGTTGCAAATCAAAGTATATGCTAATTCTCTCCGAGCTTTTATTTCCATGTTTGTGAAGAGGGCTACCAAACCAACCTTAGCTGGAAATTTCAAAGAATCCAAAATGATAGAGTTCCAAATGAAAAGATGCAAATAAGTCTAGGTATTGTTAGTTAAGAAAGAAGTTCAACCTCCTCCCAAGAGAGGACTCCTATTGACTAGACCCCTAGGGAAACAAATAGAACAAGCTCCTGAAAAGGGAAGTGGGGACATAGAGGACCTACAACACATGGTCAAGAAGTTGTAAAATGAAATCATAGACATGAAGAGAAGTGCAGGGGAGGGAAACCAAGGCCGAGGGCCCTATAAACATTTTTTCAAAATAAATCCACCGTTCAAAGCAATTGAACGTCCCCCAGCCAACTTAAACATAAATCTGGGAAATGTAGCATCTGACTCTTTCTATACTTATCATCAAGAGAATCACTCTGAAAGAGACTACCCTCAATGGGTGCATGGCATGAATTTGATGGCCAATCGGTTTCTAGAATAAGTCTCCATAATCAAACAATCAAGTGGCTCGGTTATGAATATTGTCGATCAGGAAGAAGTTTCTCCACCAGAAGAAACAACCATATTGATATAGGACCCTGACCTACCAATGCCTTTAGATGACTTATTTGAGGTTTAGGAACCACCCGTGTAAGTCTTGGCTATGAAAACATGAAGTAGGGGTCAACCCCTCTCAAATGACCTTACTACGACCCCAAAATTGGGAGGAAAACCAGCTCCTGGTCACTCGAAAGAACCTTTTTCTCCTCGAAGAAAACCTATAAACATCCATACATGAGAATCTCCCAAGCTAGATTACAACATAGTATAAGATCTGAATAAGTTGAAGGAAAATATATCGGTCATGGAGATGTGCAGAATCCCTCAACAAAAAGACTTTTTGCTACAAGCATTGAATTCGGTAGAAAATCCTACAACAAGCACTGACCAAGGAAGAAATATAACTCCCACATATCTAGGGAATAAACCAACTATGAACTCTTTCTCTAAAGATAAGAAGGGAAAACCTTTGTCCCACCGTTCCTTTTAACTTTTTAAGTCTTCAACATAAACCTGCATAACTATTTGGTCGACTTAGGAGCATCTTCTAATGTTATTTCGCTGTCTATTTGAAAACAATTAAGCGCAGTACCTCTCAAGAGTGATAAACATGTGATACAACTAGATAGAACTTAGGTCAAGGTCATGGGAGAACTCAAAGATGTGATGATCAGAATAGCGACGCACCCTAAATTCGTGCAAGTAATTGACATTATTGTAGTGAATATCCCAGAAGATTATGGATTGTTATTAAGTCGATATTGGTTCGAGAAGTTAAACAGATACTTTAGTACTGACTGGTCTCACCTTTGGCTTCCATTAAAGGGACACAGAAATATGATCAGGATTGATAGGGAAAGATATCTAAAACACACTGTCAGCAACTTAGAAACCCTTAATTAACCCTCATCAATAGATTTTCCTGTGCTAGGAAATTATTCCTATGACTGTGATTTCAGGAATTTCTCCCCCCTCTCATCTAATGTCCCTCTTACTCAAAACTCCGAAATGATTTTTCAAGATAAATTTCCGACAACGACAGAGGAAACCTTTTCTACCAAGAACCTGCATTAGAAATCATGGAACAAATAGGGGCAAAAGAGGAAGGTGGAAAGAAGGAGGAAGCTGATAGGTTCTACCCATAATTCTGGACCTTATATTTTGATGTATCTAAATCGAAAGAAGGGTCAGGAGCAAGGTGCATCCTCATTGATCGAAAAGGTAAATGACATTTCTTGTCCTGTAGGCTAGAATTCAAATGAACAAATAACACCACAGAGTATGAAGCTCTAGTACAGGGGTTAAAGAAAGACATAGAACTAAAAGTCAAAAAATTAAAGGTTTTCAAAGAGTCTGAAATCAATGTTAGACAAGTAAGGAATACTATACATTGTAACTCTCCACACCTGAGGAATTACCAATAGGGAGTTCATGGGCTAATAGAGAATTTTGGAGCTTTCAACATTACAACAATCCCCAGAGTAAAGAACATTCTTGTTGATTCTATGGCCACCACTGCTTCAAGGATTTCACCTCTATAATATTATGAAGCCTCCCATTTCATTGTGGAATTACTCTACAAACCATCAGTGCCCAACAATATTTCTAATTGGAAGGTCTTTGAAGGAGATGAACATATCATAAAATGTTTGACTAACCAAAATAACTTCAAAGACTTGGCTATTGAAAATGAAGTAGTCCAGGAACAATCAATAGAAAATGATCCTTAGATAGATCAACCGATTGACAAATCAAAGTGTCACATGATACCAAAGGGAATAGCCAATTTAGAAAACCTTTTTGATCCAAGAAAAATATTTAAGGGGCCAAAAAATGCAAAGACCGGTAGTTCCTTCCCCATGCATGAAACTATAAATGTGGGAACTCCAAAAAAACCCAATAATATAAATCTTGGCAAGACAATATCTAAAGAGGAAAGGAATCCCTATCTCAAAATTTTGAGACAGTATCAAGATGTATTTTCATGGTCCTACCGATATCTGAAAACTTATGATACCCGTATCATTCAACACACTATCGCTTTAAACCCTGAAGTAAAACCCTTCCAACATAATCTCTGAAAGTACAACCCATCCCTAGAGCCTCTCATGTGTCAGGAGTTAAATAAACTTTTAGATGCCAAAATTATCTTCCAGGTTAGACTCTCTTCATGGGTAGAAAATTTGGTTCCTGTAAAAAAAAAGTCTATGGAGATCCGCCTATGCGTAGATTTTAGAAACCTCAACATAACTTCAGAAAAGGACAACTACCCAGTCCCATTGATGGAGCAAGTCTTGCATACCATGTCTGGCTCTGAGATTTTCTCCTTGCTGGACGATTTCTCAGGTTACAACCAGGTTCTAGTTTCAGAAGAAGACTGATTGAAAACTACCTTCCGAACCAAGTGGGGAACCTTTTCTTACAAACGCATGCCCTTTGGGTTAATCAATGTAGGAGAGACCTTCCAAAGGGAAATGGAAATAGCATTTCGAGGAATAATCAATATATGTGTAGTGGTTTTTTTGGATGATGTGACTGTGTATTCAAAGAATAGAGAAGATCACATCCAACATTTAACCCAGATTTTTGAAAGGTGTAGAAAATATGGTATTTCCTTAAAACCTAAGAAAACTATTTTCGATGTTGAGGAAGGTAAGTTGTTAGTCCACATTATATCTCAAGCAAGAATTCACATAGATCCATAAATTATTAAGGCTATAGCTCAACTTCCATTACCTCACAACAAAAAGGATATGCAATCGTTCTTCGAGAAAATATATTTTGTGAGGAAATTCACCCCAGATTTTGTGGGAACTATCTAACCCTTACAAAAAATGAGTCGTAAAGATACTGAATTTAAGTGGGATGATGAAAAAAAGAAGGATTTCAACAATATTAAGAATGCAATATCTCAAGCCCCAGTGCTGTGAAGTCCTGATTTCAACAAATATTTCTTCCTCTATACTTTCGCCTCCAACCAATCGTTAGACACAGTATTAACTTAGAAGGATGATGACAATAATGAGGCCCCAGTGTTGTTCATGAGCACTAATATCCAAGGGGCCAAAATAAATTACTTTGCTATAGATAAACAAGCCTATGCAATATTAAAGAAAGTAAAACACTTTAGATCTTACATCCTCAAGAACCATACCAAAGTAATCGTGCCTCACCCCGTAGTCCATTCCCTATTTACTCAATAGGAGATGGGGGAAAGAAGAGGGAATTGGATGGAAATAGTCCAATAATTTGATCTAGATATAAAACATGCTAAACTAGTTAAAGGAAAAGGGTTATGAAAACTAACAGTTGAAGCTCAGGACAAAGTAAATGATGACCTTGGATGGGAGAATAAATTAGCATTGTGGTGTGGTGAAGATTCATACATCTCCCTAGGACAAGAGTCTTGGTATGATAAAATGACTTATCTTCTGCATCATGGGACTTTCCTAGAGAACCTAAACCATAGGTAAAGGAGATCTCCCAGGTTAAAATACACACAATATCGCCTCATAAATTTGGTGCTCTTCCGTTTTAATTATGATGGGGTACTTTTAATATGTCTCGAACGTGAAGATGCAGACAAAGTTCTAAAAGAGCTCCATGATGGTCCTGCCAGTGAACATTTCACAAGAAACACCACCACTCATAAAATACTGAGAGCTGGCTATTATTGGCCTACTTTATTCAGAGATGCTCACACATATGCTAGAAACTATAAGACTTGTCAAATAAGTGCGGGGAGGGAGAAGCGAGCAGTTGTCCCACTCCAATTGGTGTCCATTTCCAGGCCTTTCAAGCAATGGGGGTTAGATATCATAGGAGAAATTACACCAAGTTCATCAAAACAACATAGGTACATACAGATTGCCACATATTATTTCACGAAATGGGTAGAGGCCATCCCTCTGACTCATGTAAACGAGAAGGTGGTGATCCAATTCATAGAACAACAACTGATCACAAGGTTCGGTATGCCTTATGTCCTTGTTTTTTTATAATGAAAATCACTTTTCTTCCACCTTATTAACATATTTTTCTCTGGACAAAGGAATCATAATTAGATACTTTGCAAACTATTATCCATAGGGAAACATAGTGGAAGAATCAACTAATAAGAACCTAGTGAGGATATTGCAGAAAATGATTGCAGACAACCAGAGGAATTGGCATAATCTACACCATAAATCTTTATGGGAAGATAGATTTGCACCCAAGGAATCTATAGGGAATTCCCCATACTTTTTAGTATACACACAGGAAGCCATTCTCCTGAACGGGCTATATCTTCCATCTCTTCAACTTGCTCAGGGTTCCAGAGGGTAGGCCTCTTCAGTCATACAACAAAGAATTGACACCATGCTCATGCTAGAAGAAGAAAGGGATAAAGATAAATCAAATTTCATAGCTCACTAGTAGATAGTTAAAATATGGTTTGATAAGCATAAGGCTAAAGAGAAGAATTTTGAGGTAGGATACTTAGTCCTGAAGTGGGACAGAGAAAATGAGCATAAAGGAAAGCATTCTAAGTTTTAGAATCTATGTCTCGGAACTTTCCAGGTGGCCGAGAATATTGGGTTAGGTATGTATTGACTGCAGAATATGAGGGGGGAACCTGACTCACTCTCAGTGAATGGTCGAGCCATAAAATAATATTTCCATTAAAAAAAAAAAGATTTTATGTGTCTATGTTTTCACAATGTTTACTTTAGATACGTCGATTTATCTTTTGCATTTATAAATTTTTTGTTTTATATTTTGCGATTGGGATTTTGAGCTTTTGAATATTATGTTTAGCCATACAATGGTTGACCTCAAATCATGCAACATGGAGAACTCTATTCCTAACTCATCACTCACGTACAACACAAAACAACGTTGGGGAACCTGCGGTTGTTTCATGGGATTCTCTATCTAACCTACATAGATGAACAAATTTGGAGAAATGCAGAAGTGTCTGCTTGGTGGTCTGGTGAAAAAATTAAGGTGAAGAGGATAAGATGGAAATGACTACATGTACCTCAGAGACAGAGCTAGCAAAATTTCACCTTAACCATCTCATTCTTGTGAATAACAAATGTCCTCCTCTCCCACTCACTCAAGGAATTCTGTCGAAAATAAAATCAACTATATCAAATGAGTGCACAGTAGGAGTGACACAGTGTCGCACCCGTAGGCACACCTGCTCATAGGATCTTCTCTTTCCACGGCCCGAAGAAAACTAACCGGTTCTTCTATTTCCCTATCGAAAAATCTGCACCCACAGATCTCTTTGCGCGACTCCCCCTCTCTTTACTTATCGGGGAATCAGACTTCACAACCTTGCGAGGTCAGTGATCGAGTGTAGGACTCTCGAATATCCGAGACCCGATATGAGTCAACGATGACCCTTCCGTTCCTTTCTCAGGACTTTGTCTATTGGGATATCGACACTCGTGGTGCCAAGCAACTCGGTACTTCGATTCCCGAGTCTCGATATGCCGAAACTCCGATAGGCTCATGGCTTTGACTTTTCAACGGTCCCGTCACCTCGTCAGGATTTCGGACTTCGCGGGATCGTGAATCCTGATGTCCAATGTTTCAGGACTTTACTTTTCCCGAACCCCGATACAGTGTGCTACCTGTCCACCACCAACTCTTGTGGCCCCACACTGTACTTGTAGCCATCGGGATATTGCGTATCGCGATTTTGCGATTCCCGTTACCAAATCTTCGATTCCTTTCTTACAAAATCTCGATAGGCGATTTCGCGAATAATCCAACGCCCCTGGCTGGCTTGGATCAACGGCTCTACCCCTTATGAGCTTTAAACACTATGGTAATATCTGCAATATCCCCCTGCACCCCCACGAGATCCAACGGTTCATGATGATTCATTGATTTTCCCTAGAAGATATCGACCGTCCGTTCTTCCTTATGCAATCCACAAAATGACTAAGTGTTCTTCCATAGAACTTATCCACCTGTGTGTAAACTTGCGACGGTTCTTGCCAACCTTCAAGGCACAAATTTTCTACGTTGTCCTTCAACAAATTCGAAGGTCCTATCCCTC